>JAPMLY010003432.1:0-19823 GCA_026401115.1 Tetraselmis chui | reverse complement strand
CCAATTGTTCACTTTTGGCCTAGCGTGGAGCACCTCACATCCGGAAGCGAGTCATACCGTCGTGTGCAACTCGCTAAGGGGAGTATCGAGAGCTTTTGTTTGCGTCATTTGGCCAACCACCGGCTACGTTACGGCCCTCGCCGTCACCTTCTTCTTGGCTTCCCGTACCCGTACATTTTTGCTGGTACTTCCCCGAGGTCCGTTGTCCCGCTCACGCCTCACAAGCTACTCAAACGTTGCCACTCAACCATGCGAACGTAAATTTATCGTGTTTTGGCCCGTGCCTACCCGTTGGTAGCGCTCTCGCCCGTCCCGAAAACTCCCGTGCAACTTCCGGTTTTACACACGATTGCTACCGATTGGCTACTTTTGGACTAGCGGTAAGCACCTCATATTTAGAAGCGAGCCACACCGTCGTGTGGAACTCGCTAAGACGAGTAGCAAGAGCTTTTATTTGCTTGATTTGGCCAACCACCGGCTTCGTTACCGCCAGCGCCGTCTTTTCTTTTTGGCTTCACGTACCCGTACTTTTTTTCTGCAAGATTGCTGCTACTTCCCCGAGGTCCGTTGTCCCGCTCACAAGGTACTCATCCGTTGTTTCGGCTTCCTCCGAACGTTGCGTAAATGTGATTTGGCCCGTACCTACCCGTTGGTAGAGCTCACGCCGGTCCCCTACAACGTCCGGTTTGCTCGATTGCTACCGATTGGTGGTTTTCTCGGTAGCTCAAAGCACCTCGAACGTAGACAAGAGACACACCGTTGTGTAGCTCTCGTCACGACGAGTCCGACGTGCCTTGAAACGCTTCATTTGGACTACCACCTGCTCGGTTACGGCCCGCGCCCGTCGGTTCCGCCGCCGGTACAGGGATAAGTACCATACCTAATTACAAAATCCTCTACATTGGAGTCATATGGGAGACTTCATGCACGACTCCTCCTTTTCGGTGCCGACGACTCATGATTGTTCTACGCGGCAGGAACCTGCCACCCATGTAATTTTCACCCCTTATGTGCCACAGTGTCAAATAAAATGTTAGTTTTGCGAATGGCGTAGCTTAAAGCAAACCTAGTTTTTCAAAGACACGCAAAAGGCACATAGTAATCCTATTAGAGGCCCAAAAATACCGGCATTTAGGATGCCGATAATCAAGTAAGGGGAATAGTAATTTCAATACATTAGAGTATTGAAAATAATATTTAGTAGAGTAGTGATCCTTTGCGCAAGATGCGCGCACATTAGGGATCACGACTCGCGCTAGATAGGGCTATAAGTAGTAGCTCATGGTAGGTGACTCGCAAGGGAGTCACAATTTTTCGCTGTTCCCGCCCTCCCGCCCTTGCTTTGGGAGACTTCATGCACGACGACTCCTTTTCGGTGCCGACGACTCATGATTGTTCTACGCGGCAGGAACCTGCCACCCATGTAATTTTCACCCCTTATGTGCCACAGTGTCAAATAAAACGGTTCAAATAATGGAGACTAGTCTCATCGTCTGCCTGGGCCTTCTTCATATCCTGCAGCAGCTCAGCCAGACGGTAGATGCCATCGTCTTCATAGTGGTCCACCACCGCAGTCCACGCCTTGATGCCGCAGTTCTCGTCAACTTCATGGACATTCTCAATAATAGTGAGATCCTCAGGCAGCGCCAGAATCAAAGTAGAGTACAATTTGATGTGTTGCTGCGCGGTAGCGGCGTCGTTCTCGAGTTTTATTTGACACTGTGGCACATAAGGGGTGAAAATTACATGGGTGGCAGGTTCCTGCCGCGTAGAACAATCATGAGTCGTCGGCACCGAAAAGGAGTCGTCGTGCATGAAGTCTCCCAAAGCAAGGGCGGGAGGGCGGGAACAGCGAAATTTGTGACTCCCTTGCGAGTCACCTACCATGAGCTACAACTTATAGCCCTATCTAGCGCGAGTCGTGATCCCTAATGTGCGCGCATCTTGCGCCAAGGATCACTACTCTACTAAATATTATTTTCAATACTCTAATGTATTGAAACTATTATTCCCCTTACTTGATTATCGGCATCCTAAATGCCGGTATTTTTGGGCCTCTAATAGGATTACTATGTGCCTTTTGCGTGTCTTTGAAAAACTAGGTTTGCTTTAAGCTACGCCATTCGCAAAACTAACATTTTGTTTGACACTTTGGCACATAAGGGGTGAAAATTACATGGGTGGCAGGTTCCTGCCGCGTAGAACAATCATGAGTCGTCGGCACCGAAAAGGAGTCGTCGTGCATGAAGTCTCCCATATGACTCCAATGTAGAGGATTTTGTAATTAGGTATGGTACTTCTCCGTGTACCGGCGGCGGAACCGACGGGCGCGGGCCGTAACCGAGCAGGTGGTAGTCCAAATGTTAGTTTTGCGAATGGCGTAGCTAAAAGCAAACCTAGTTTTTCAAAGACACGCAAAAGGCACATAGTAATCCTATTAGAGGCCCAAAAATACCGGCATTTAGGATGCCGATAATCAAGTAAGGGGAATAGTAATTTCAATACATTAGAGTATTGAAAATAATATTTAGTAGAGTAGTGATCCTTTGCGCAAGATGCGCGCACATTAGGGATCACGACTCGCGCTAGATAGGGCTATAAGTAGTAGCTCATGGTAGGTGACTCGCAAGGGAGTCACAAATTTCGCTGTTAGCTCAAGTGCGCGCCCGTTGGCGCCCACTCCCTTGCACTTGCCTACGCTACAGCCTCAAGGTCCGCAGCCGTCGCTCCGCACCCCCTTAAGTCTGCTACCGTTGTGGCAGCACCTCTCACACGTGTCGTTACACTGTGCTTGCCCGAGCCTACCCGTTGGTAGCGCTTCGGCCCATCCCGTACAACGGAAGTTTTGCAAGATTGCTACCAATTGTTCACTTTTGGCCTAGCGTGGAGCACCTCACATCCGGAAGCGAGTCACACCGTCGTGTGCAACTCGCTAAGGCGAGTATTAAGAGCTTTTGTTTGCGTCATTTGGCCAACCACCGGCTACGTTACGGCCCTCGCCGTCACCTTCTTTTTGGCTTCCCGTACCCGTACATTTTTGCTGCTACTTCCCCGAGGTCCGTTGTCCCGCTCACGCCTCACAAGCTACTCAAGCGTTGCCACTCAACCATCCGAACGTAATTTTATCGTGTTTAGGCCCGTGCCTACCCGTTGGTAGCGCTCTCGCCCGTCCCGAAAACTCCCGTGTAACTTCCGGTTTTACACACGATTGCTACCGATTGGCTACTTTTGGACTAGCGGAAAGCACCTCATACTTAGAAGCGAGCCACACCGTCGTGTGGAACTCGCCAAGACGAGTAGCAAGAGCTTTTATTTGCTTGATTTGGCCAACCACCGGCTTCGTTACCGCCAGCGCCGTCTTTTCATTTTTGGCTTCACGTACCCGTACTTTTTTCTGCAAGATTGCTGCTACTTCCCCGAGGTCCGTTGTCCCGCTCACAAGGTACTCATCCGTTGTTTCGGCTTCCTCCGAACGTTGCGTAAATGTGATTTGGCCCGTACCTACCCGTTGGTAGCGCTCACGCCGGTTCCCTACAACGTCCGGTTTGCTCGATTGCTACCGATTGGTGGTTTTCTCGGTAGCTCCAAGCACGTCGAACTTAGACAAGAGACACACCGTTGTGTAGCTCTCGTCACGACGAGTCCGACGTGCCTTGAAACGCTTCATTTGGACTACCACCTGCTCGGTTACGGCCCGCACCCGTCGGTTCCGCCGCCGGTACACGGAGAAGTAACATACCTAATTACAAAAACCTCTACAATGGAGTCATATGGAAGGGAGTCACAAATTTCGCTGTTAGCTCAAGTGCGCGCCCGTTGGCGCCCACTCCCTTGCACTTGCCTACGCTACAGCCTCAAGGTCCGCAGCCGTCGCTCCGCACCCCCTTAAGTCTGCTACCGTTGTGGCAGCACCCCTCACACGTGTCGTTGAACCGTGCTTGCCCGAGCCTACCCGTTGGTAGCGCTTCGGCCCATCCCGTACAACGGAAGTTTTGCAAGATTGCTACCAATTGTTCCCTTTTGGCCTAGCGTGGAGCACCTCACATCCGGAAGCGAGTCATACCGTCGTGTGCAACTCGCTAAGGCGAGTATCAAGAGCTTTTGTTTGCGTCATTTGGCCAACCACCGGCTACGTTACGGCCCTCGCCGTCACCTTCTTTTTGGCTTCCCGTACCCGTACATTTTTGCTGGTACTTCCCCGAGGACCGTTGTCCCGCTCACGCCTCACAAGCTACTCAAGCGTTGCCACTCAACCATCCGAACGTAAATTTATCGTGTTTTGGCCCGTGCCTACCCGTCGGTAGCGCTCTCGCCCGTCCCGAAAACTCCCGTGTAACTTCCGGTTTTACACACGATTGCTACCGATTGGCTACTTTTGGACTAGCGGAAAGCACCTCATATTTAGAAGCGAGCCACACCGTCGTGTGGAACTCGCCAAGACGAGTAGCAAGAGCTTTTATTTGCTTGATTTGGCCAACCACCGGCTTCGTTACCGCCAGCGCCGTCTTTTCTTTTTTGGCTTCACGTACCCGTACTTTTTTCTGCAAGATTGCTACTCCCCGAGGTCCGTTGTCCCGCTCACAAGGTACTCATCCGTTGTTTGGGCTTCCTCCGAACGTTGCGTAAATGTGATTTGGCCCGTACCTACCCGTTGGTAGCGCTCACGCCGGTCCCCTACAACGTCCGGTTTGCTCGATTGCTACCGATTGGTGGTTTTCTCGGTAGCTCCAAGCACGTCGAACTTAGACAAGAGACACACCGTTGTGTAGCTCTCGTCACGACGAGTCCGACGTGCCTTGAAACGCTTCATTTGGACTACCACGTGCTCGGTTATACGGCCCGCGCCTGTCGGTTCCGCCGCCGGTACACGGATAAGTACCATACCTAATTACAAAATCCTCTACATTGGAGTCATATGGGAGACTTCATGCACGACGACTCCTTTTCGGTGCCGACGACTCATGATTGTTCTACGCGGCAGGAACCTGCCACCCATGTAATTTTCACCCCTTATGTACCACAGTGTCAAATAAAATGTTAGTTTTGCGAATGGCGTAGCTAAAAGCAAACCTAGTTTTTCAAAGACACGCAAAAGGCACATAGTAATCCTATTAGAGGCCCAAAAATACCGGCATTTAGGATGCCGATAATCAAGTAAGGGGAATAATAGTTTCAATACATTAGAGTATTGAAAATAATGTTTAGTAGAGTAGTGATCTTTTGCGCAAGATGCGCGCACATTAGGGATCACGACTCGCGCTAGATAAGGCTATAAGTAGTAGCTCATGGTAGGTGACTCGCAAGGGAGTCACAAATTTCGCTGTTCCCGCCCTCCCGCCCTTGCTTTTGGGAGACTTCATGCACGACGACTCCTTTTCGGTGCCGACGACTCATGATTGTTCTACGCGGCAGGAACCTGCCACCCATGTAATTTTCACCCCTTATGTGCCACAGTGTCAAATAAAATGAAGCGTTTCAATGCACGTCGGACTCGTCGTGACGAGAGCTACACAACGGTGTGTCTCTTGTCTACGTTCGAGGTGCTTTTATCTACCGAGAAAACCACCAATCGGTAGCAATCGAGCAAACCGGACGTTGTAGGGGACCGGCGTGAGCGCTACCAACGGGTAGGTACGGGCCAAATCACATTTACGCAACGTTCGGAGGAAGCCGAAACAACGGATGAGTACCTTGTGAGCGGGACAGCGGACCTCGGGGAAGTAGCAGCAATCTTGCAGAAAAAAGTACGGGTACGTGAAGCCAAAAAAGAAAAGACGGCGCTGGCGGTAACGAAGCCGGTGGCTGGCCAAATCAAGCAAATAAAGGCTCTTGCTACTCGTCTTGGCGAGTTCCACACGACGGTGTGGCTCGCTTCTAAATACGAGGTGCGTACCGTTAGTCCAAAAGTAGCCAATCGGTAGCAATCGTGTGTAAAACCGGAAGTTACACGGGAGTTTTCGGGACGGGCGAGAGCGCTACCAACGGGTAGGCACGGGCCAAAACACGATAGAAATACGTTTGCATGGTTGAGTGGCAGCGCTTGAGTAGCTTGTGAGGCGTGAGCGGGACAACGGACCTCGGGGAAGTAGCAGCAAAAATGTACGGGTACGGGAAGCCAAAAAGAAGGTGACGGCGAGGGCCGTAACGTAGCCGGTGGTTGGCCAAATGACGCAAACAAAAGCTCTTGATACTCGCCTTAGCGAGTTGCACGCGACGGTATGATTCGCTTCCGGATGTGAAATGCTCCACGCTAGGCCAAAAGTGAACAATTGGTAGCAATCTTGCAAAACTTCAATTGTACGGGATGGGCCGAAGCGCTACCAACGGGTAGGCTCGGGCAAGCACAGTGTAACGACACGTGTGAGGAAGTGCTGCCACAACGGTAGCAGACTTAAGGGGGGTGCGGAGCGACGGCTGCGGACCTTGAGGCTGTAGCGTAGGCAAGTGCAAGGGAGTGGGCGCCAACGGGCGCGCACTTGAGCTAACAGCGAAATTTGTGACTCCATGAGTCGTCGGCACCGAAAAGGAGTCGTCGTGCATGAAGTCTCCCAAAGCAAGGGCGGGAGGGCGGGAACAGCGAAATTTGTGACTCCCTTGCGAGTCACCTACCTTGAGCTACAACTTATAGCCCCTATCTAGCGCGAGTGGTGATCCCTAATGTGCGCGCATCTTGCGCAAAGGATCACTACTCTACTAAATATTATTTTCAATACTCTAATGTATTGAAACTATTATTCCCCTTACTTGATTATCGGCATCCTTAATGCCGGTATTTTTGGGCCTCTAATAGGATTACTATGTGCCTTTTGCGTGTCTTTGAAAAACTAGGTTTGCTTTAAGCTACGCCATTCGCAAAACTAACAGAGAGCCGGTGCCCAGCTCTGCATCAATCCAAAGGCACGAAACCTCTTCTTCCAGACATCAAAGTCTCTCCTTTCTCCACTGAACTTGGGAAGTTTGACAGAATCCATGGGTATTATATCTCCACAGCTCCGGAAAGTACCGAAAAAACTTCGACGGAAAATAGTCACCAACCACTGCCCGGCAGGCCTTCAAGGGGACGGTCAAGGTCCGGTCAACGGAGCTTCAGAACGAGCACGACAGGGCGCCGACCGAAGGCGGAGCTGTACTTCCGGAGTCTACACAGCCAAAGCAGACGGAAACCGGTTTCAGGAGGTCTGTCGGGGTTCGTCGTACAAATGGATAGTACACTGAGCAGGGATCCTTCACCAACTGAAAGCCAAAAACCCAGGGGAGCGAAAATGGACGAGGACTGCGAGAAAATCCCAACGAGCTGTACTTCCCGACTCAGAACAACGTGGGCAGGCGGACTATGGCCTTGGAAGGCCAGTCGAACGACGTCGTACACAGGTGATAGTACACTATTGCAAGATGTCTCACCAACTCGCACTCAAACAGCCCAGCGACGCAAGGAAAGACGTCAAATACCCAGATATTGGATCCAATAATATGAAAAACGAAGGCGCAGGCTGAAAATCCAAGGCACAGGCGACAGAACAAGCGTTGTTCAAGCGAGTGAAAACGGTCGGTGGTTTCTTGGCTTCAAGCAACACAGGAAAGTCGCTACCAGCCCGAATTCGAAGGCAAACCACCCAACAAAAGAGAGTCAACCGCTTTTGCGACCCAGCCACACCTGAAGATCTTGTAGCACAACAGAAGCCCAAGACTCACGCAAAAAGAAGCTCAAGGTAACGGTTCCAGTCAAGTGTGTCGACTCCAATCGAGAGCAAAAGGAGGGCCCATAACCTGTGACAAAGTTGATGGGTGAAAACAGAATGATTACACACTCTACAAGGCGCTGAAGGTCTGTCACCTTCAGCAGTGTCTCATCCTTGTCTATCACAGGACACCGTCCGCGTCCCAATCATGACACGCGCCCACCACATGGTGAGCACACGCCTACCACTATTTTGAGCCTTTAGATCATATCTAACGCTCAGCAACCTGCCACTATCAGCACCCATATCTATTGCATTGCTGAATGCCTTATCATCTAGATATGCTGAGTCACAGCTGTCCTATCACTGCAACACTCGTACTGGATATCAATATTGCTGAGTAGCAACTTGATTACCATATCAAACAATGCTGTTCAACAGAAACTATTATCCCCCTTACTTGATTATCGGCATCCTAAATCCCGGTATTTTTATGCCTTTAGGAGTACTATGTGCCTTTGCGTGTCTTTGAAAAACTAGGTTTGCTTTTAGCTACGCCATTCGCAAAACTAACAGCCTTTGCGTGTCTTTGAAAAACTAGGTTTGCTTTTTGCTACGCCATTCGCAAAACTAACAGTGCTGATAGAGGCAGGTTGCTGAGCGTTAGATATGATCTAAGGGCTCAGAATAGTGGTAGGCGTGTGCTCACCATGTGGTGGGCGCGTGCCATGATTGGGACGCGGACGGTGTCCTGTGATAGACAAGGATGAGACACTGCTGAAGGTGACAGACCTTCAGCATCTTGTAGAGTGTGTATTCATTCTCTTTTCACCCATCAACTTTGTCACAGGTTATGGGCCCTCCTTTTGCTCACGGTTGGAGTCGACACACTTGACTAGAACCGTTACCTTGAGCTTCTTTTTGCGCGAGTCTTGGGCTTCTGTTGTGCTACACGATCATCAGGTGTGGCTGGGTCGCAAAAGCGGTTGACTCTCTTTGTTGGGTGGTTTGCCTTCGAATTCGGGCTGGTAGCGACTTTCCTGTGTTGCTTGGAGCCTAGAAACCACCGACCGTTTCACTCGCTTGAACAACGCTTGTTCAGTCGCCTGTGCTTTGGATTTTCAGCCTGCGCCTTTGTTTTTCATATTATTGGATCCAATATCTGGGTATTTGGCGTCTTTTATTTGACACTGTGGCACATAAGGGGTGAAAATTACATGGGTGGCAGGTTCCTGCCGCGTAGAACAATCATGAGTCGTCGGCACCGAAAAGGAGTCGTCGTGCATGAGGTTTCCCAAAAGCAAGGGCGGGAGGGCGGGAACAGCGAAATTTGTGACTCCCTTGCGAGTCACCTATCATGAGCTACTACTTATAGCCCTATCTAGCGCGAGTCGTGATCCCTAGTGTGCGCGCATCTTGCGCAAAAGATCACTACTCTACTAAATATTATTTTCAATACTCTAATGTATTGAAACTATTATTCCCCTTACTTGATTATCGGCATCCTAAATGCCGGTATTTTTGGGCCTCTAATAGGATTGCTATGTGCCTTTTGCGTGTCTTTGAAAAACTAGGTTTGCTTTTAGCTACGCCATTCGCAAAACTAACATTTTATTTGACACTGTGGCACATAAGGGGTGAAAATTACATGGGTGGCAGGTTCCTGCCGCGTAGAACAATCATGAGTCGTCGGCACCGAAAAGGAGTCGTCGTGCATGAGGTCTCCCATATGACTCCATTGTAGAGGTTTTTGTAATTAGGTATGGTACTTCTCCGTGTACCGGCGGCGGAACCGACGGGTGCGGGCCGTAACCGAGCACGTGGTAGTCCAAATGAAGCGTTTCAAGGCACGTCGGACTCGTCGTGACGAGAGCTACACAACGGTGTGTCTCTTGTCTACGTTCGAGGTGCTTTGAGCTACCGAGAAAACCACCAATCGGTAGCAATCGAGCAAACCGGACGTTGTAGGGAACCGGCGTGAGCGCTACCAACGGGTAGGTACGGGCCAAATCACATTTACGCAACGTTCGGAGGAAGCCGAAACAACGGATGAGTACCTTGTGAGCGGGACAACGGACCTCGGGGAAGTAGCAGCAATCTTGCAGAAAAAAGTACGGGTACGTGAAGCCAAAAAAGAAAAGACGGCGCTGGCGGTCACGAAACCGGTGGTTGGCCAAATCAAGCAAATAAAAGCTCTTGCTACTCGTCTTGGCGAGTTCCACACGACGGTGTGGCTCGCTTCTAAGTATGAGGTGCTTACCGCTAGTCCAAAAGTAGCCAATCGGTAGCAATCGTGTGTAAAACCGGAAGTTACACGGGAGTTTTCGGGACGGGCGAAAGCGCTACCAACGGGTAGGCACGGGCCTAAACACGATAAAATTACGTTCGGATGGTTGAGTGGCAACGCTTGAGTAGCTTGTGAGGCGTGAGCGGGACAACGGACCTCGGGGAAGTAGCAGCAAAAATGTACGGGTACGGGAAGCCAAAAAGAAGGTGACGGCGAGGGCCGTAACGTAGCCGGTGGTTGGCCAAATGACGCAAACAAAAGCTCTTAATACTCGCCTTAGCGAGTTGCACACGACGGTGTGACTCGCTTCCGGATGTGAGGTGCTCCACGCTAGGCCAAAAGTGAACAATTGGTAGCAATCTTGCAAAACTTCCGTTGTACGGGATGGGCCGAAGCGCTACCAACGGGTAGGCTCGGGCAAGCACAGTGTAACGACACGTGTGAGAGGTGCTGCCACAACGGTAGCAGACTTAAGGGGGTGCGGAGCGACGGCTGCGGACCTTGAGGCTGTAGCGTAGGCAAGTGCAAGGGAGTGGGCGCCAACGGGCGCGCACTTGAGCTAACAGCGAAATTTGTGACTCCCTTGCGAGTCACCTATCATGAGCTACTACTTATAGCCCTATCTAGCGCGAGTCGTGATCCCTAGTGTGCGCGCATCTTGCGCAAAGGATCACTACTCTACTAAATATTATTTTCAATACTCTAATGTATTGAAACTATTATTCCCCTTACTTGATTATCGGCATCCTAAATGCCGGTATTTTTGGGCCTCTAATAGGATTGCTATGTGCCTTTTGCGTGTCTTTGAAAAACTAGGTTTGCTTTTAGCTACGCCATTCGCAAAACTAACATTTCCTTGCGTCGCTGGGCTGTTTGAGTGCGAGTTGGTGAGACATCTTGCAATAGTGTACTATCACCTGTGTACGACGTCGTTCGACTGGCCTTCCAAGGCCATAGTCCGCCTGCCCACGTTGTTCTGAGTCGGGAAGTACAGCTCGTTGGGATTTTCTCGCAGTCCTCGTCCATTTTCGCTCCCTTGGGTTTTTGGCTTTCAGTTGGTGAAGGATCCCTGCTCAGTGTACTATCCATTTGTACGACGAACCCCGACAGACCTCCTGAAACCGGTTTCCGTCTGCTTTGGCTGTGTAGACTCCGGAAGTACAGCTCCGCCTTCGGTCGGCGCCCTGTCATGCTCGTTCTGAAGCTCCGTTGACCGGACCTTGACCGTCCCCTTGAAGGCCTGCCGCGCAGTGGTTGGTGACGATTTTCGTCGATTTATTTCGGATCTTTCCGGAGCTGTCGAGATATACCCATGGATTTTATTTGACACTCTTGCACATAAGGCGAGTGATCCACATGCGCGCTTTTATTTGACACTGTTGCACATAAGGGGTAAAACTTACACGGGTGGCAGGTTCCTGCCGCGTAGTACAATCATGACTCGACGGCGCCGAATAGGAAGTCGTCGTGCATGAAGTCTCCCAAAAGCAAGGGCGGGAGGGCGGGAACAGCGAAAATTTGTGACTCCCTTGCGAGTCACCTACTAGGAGCTACTATTTATAGCCCCATCTAGCGCGAGTGATCCACATGCGCGCATCTCGCACAAAAGCGCACTACTCTACTACATACTATTTCCAATACTCTAATGTATTGAAACTATTATTCCCCTTACTTGATTATCGGCATCCTAAATACCGGTATTTTTGTGCCTCTAGGAGGAGTACTATGTGCCTTTGCGTGTCTTTGAAAAACTAGGTTTGCTTTTAGCTACGCCATTCGCAAAACTAACATTTTATTTGACACTGTTGCACATAAGGGGTAAAACTTACACGGGTGGCAGGTTCCTGCCGCGTAGTACAATCATGACTCGACGGCGCCGAATAGGAAGTCGTCGTGCATGAAGTCTCCCAAATGACTCCATTGTAGAGGTTTTTGTAATTAGGTATAGCAGTATTTCTCCATGTGTCGGCGGCGGAAGTCACGGGCGCGGGCCATAACCGAGCAGGTGGTGGTCCAAATGAAGCGTTTCAAAGCACGTTGGACTCGTTGTGACGAGAGCTACACAACGGTGTGTCTCTTGTCTAGATCTCGGGTGCTTTGGGGTACCGTGAAAACCACCAATCGGGAGCAATTGTGCAAACCGGACGTTGTACCGGAAGTTTACGGGACCGGCATGCGCGCTACCAACGGGTAGGCAAGGGCCAAAACACGGTGACGCAACGTTCGGGGGCAGCCGCAACAACGGATGAGTAGCTCGTGAGGCGTGAGCGGGACAACGGGCCTCCGGGAGGTAGCAGCAATCTTGCGAAAAAAGTACGGGTACGTGAAGCCAAAACAGAAAATGACGGCGCGGGCCGTAACGGAGCCGTTGATTGGCCAAATGACGCAAAAAAATGCTCTTGCTACTCGTCTTGGCGAGTTCTACACGACGGTGTGGCTCGTTCTGGGATTTGAGGTGCTCTAAGCTAGGCGAAAAGTAGCCAATCGGTAGCAATGTCGCAAAACTTACGTTGTACGGGATAGGCCGAAGCGCAACCAACGGGTAGGCTCGGGCAAGCACAGTGTAACGACACGTGTGAGGGGTGCTGCAACAACGGTAGCAGGCTTGAGGAGGTGCTGAGCGACGGCTGCGGACCTTGGGGCTGTAGTGTAGGCAAGTGCAGGGGAGTGGGCGCCAACGGGCGCGCACTTGAGCTAACAGCGAAAATTTGTGACTCCCTTGCGAGTCACCTACTAGGAGCTACTATTTATAGCCCCATCTAGCGCGAGTGATCCACATGCGCGCATCTCGCACAAAAGCGCACTACTCTACTACATACTATTTCCAATACTCTAATGTATTGAAACTATTATTCCCCGCAAAACTAACATTTTATTTGACACTGTTGCACATAAGGGGTAAAAGTTACACGGGTGGCAGGTTCCTGCCGCGTAGTACAATCATGACTCGACGGCGCCGAAAAGGAAGTCGTCGTGCATGAAGTCTCCCAAATGACGCCATTGTAGAGGTTTTTGTAATTAGGTATAGCAGTATTTCTCCATGTGTCGGCGGCGGAAGTCACGGGCGCGGGCCATAACCGAGCAGGTGGTGGTCCAAATGAAGCGTTTCAAAGCACGTTGGACTCGTTGTGACGAGAGCTACACAACGGTGTGTCTCTTGTTTAGATCTCGGGTGCTTTGGGGTACCGTGAAAACCACCAATCGGGAGCAATTGTGCAAACCGGACGTTGTACGGGAAGTTTACGGGACCGGCATGCGCGCTACCAACGGGTAGGCAAGGGCCAAAACACGGTAACGCAACGTTCGGGGGAAGCCGCAACAACGGATGAGTAGCTCGTGAGGCGTGAGCGGGACAACGGGCCTCCGGGAGGTAGCAGCAATCTTGCGAAAAAAGTACGGGTACGTGAAGCCAAAACAGAAAATGACGGCGCGGGCCGTAACGGAGCCGTTGATTGGCCAAATGACGCAAAAAAAGGCTCTTGCTACTCGTCTTGGCGAGTTCTACACGACGGTGTGGCTCGTTCTGGGATTTGAGGTGCTCCAAGCTAGGCGAAAAGTAACCAATCGGTAGCAATGTCGCAAAACTTACGTTGTACGGGATAAGCCGAAGCGCAACCAACGGGTAGGCTCGGGCAAGCACAGTGTAACGACACGTGTGAGGGGTGCTGCAACAACGGTAGCAGGCTTGAGGAGGTGCTGAGCGACGGCTGCGGACCTTCGGGCTGTAGTGTAGGCAAGTGCAGGGGAGTGGGCGCCAACGGGCGCGCACTTGAGCTAACAGCGAAAATTTGTGACTCCCTTGCGAGTCACCTACTAGGAGCTACTATTTATAGCCCCATCTAGCGCGAGTGATCCACATGCGCGCATCTCGCACAAAAGCGCACTACTCTACTACATACTATTTCCAATACTCTAATGTATTGAAACTATTATTCCCCTTACTTGATTATCGGCATCCTAAATACCGGTATTTTTGTGCCTCTAGGAAGAGTACTATGTGCCTTTGCGTGTCTTTGAAAAACTAGGTTTGCTTTTAGCTACGCCATTCGCAAAACTAACATTCTGTCAAACTTCCCAAGTTCAGTGGAGAAAGGAGAGACTTTGATGTCTGGAAGAAGAGGTTTCGTGCCTTTGGATTGATGCAGAGCTGGGCACCGGCTCTCCTCGAGAACGACGCCGCTACCGCGCAGCAACTGTTAGTTTTGCGAATGGCGTAGCTAAAAGCAAACCTAGTTTTTCAAAGACACGCAAAGGCACATAGTACTCCTCCTAGAGGCACAAAAATACCGGTATTTAGGATGCCGATAATCAAGTAAGGGGAATAATAGTTTCAATACATTAGAGTATTGGAAATAGTATGTAGTAGAGTAGTGCGCTTTTGTGCGAGATGCGCGCATGTGGATCACTCGCGCTAGATGGGGCTATAAATAGTAGCTCCTAGTAGGTGACTCGCAAGGGAGTCACAAATTTCGCTGTTAGCTCAAGTGCGCGCCCGTTGGCGCCCACTCCCCTGCACTTGCCTACACTACAGCCCCAAGGTCCGCAGCCGTCGCTCAGCACCTCCTCAAGCCTGCTACCGTTGTTGCAGCACCCCTCACACGTGTCGTTACACTGTGCTTGCCCGAGCCTACCTGTTGGTTGCGCTTCGGCCTATCCCGTACAACGTAAGTTTTGCGACATTGCTACCGATTGGCTACTTTTTGCCTAGCTTAGAGCACCTCGAATCCCAGAACGAGCCACACCGTCGTGTAGAACTCGCCAAGACGAGTAGCAAGAGCCTTTTGTTTGCGTCATTTGGCCAATCAACGGCTCCGTTACGGCCCGCGCCGTCATTTTCTGTTTTGGCTTCACGTACCCGTACTTTTTTCGCAAGATTGCTGCTACCTCCCGGAGGCCCGTTGTCCCGCTCACGCCTCACGAGCTACTCATCCGTTGTTGCGGCTGCCCCCGAACGTTGCGTCACCGTGTTTTGGCCCTTGCCTACCCGTTGGTAGCGCGCATGCCGGTCCCGTAAACTTCCCGTACAACGTCCGGTTTGCACAATTGCTCCCGATTGGTGGTTTTCACGGTACCCCAAAGCACCCGAGATCTAGACAAGAGACACACCGTTGTGTAGCTCTCGTCACAACGAGTCCAACGTGCTTTGAAACGCTTCATTTGGACCACTACCTGCTCGGTTATGGCCCGCGCCCGTGACTTCCGCCGCCGACACACGGAGAAATACTGCTATACCTAATTACAAAAACCTCTACAATGGAGTCATTTGGGAGACTTCATGCACGACGACTTCCTATTCGGCGCCGTCGAGTCATGATTGTACTACGCGGCAGGAACCTGCCACCCGTGTAAGTTTTACCCCTTATGTGCAACAGTGTCAAATAAAATGTTAGTTTTGCGAATGGCGTAGCTAAAAGCAAACCTAGTTTTTCAAAGACACGCAAAGGCACATAGTACTCCTCCTAGAGGCACAAAAATACCGGTATTTAGGATGCCGATAATCAAGTAAGGGGAATAATAGTTTCAATACATTAGAGTATTGGAAATAGTATGTAGTAGAGTAGTGCGCTTTTGTGCGAGATGCGCGCATGTGGATCACTCGCGCTAGATGGGGCTATAAATAGTAGCTCCTAGTAGGTGACTCGCAAGCGCAGCAACACCTCGACTTGTACTCTACTTTGATTCTGGCGCTGCCTGAGGACGGTCTCTCAATTATTGAGAATGTCCATGAAGTTGACGAGAACTGCGGCCTCAAGGCGTGGACTGCGCTGGTGGACCACTATGAAGACGATGGCATCTACCGTCTGCCTGAGCTGCTGCAGGATATGGAGAAGGCCCAGGCAGACGATGAGACCAGTCTCCAATATTTGAACCGGTTGGTCCGACTTCAGTGCCAGCTAGCCCGTGTGGGGGAGGACGTTCACGACCGACGGGTCATCATGTACTTGGTGAAGGGTCTACGTCAAGAGTACCACTCCATCACAGACACATGGGACGTCCACAGCCTCAGTATGGACGCCGTCAAGCGAGATCTTCGACAGAAGGGCATGCGTATTGAGAGTCGTGGCCGGACTCAGACGGAGGCGCCGCCCCCTGCAGCTTTTCCGGCCTTTTCCGGTGACACCTCTGCTGAATCCTTGAAGCGCCAGGTCCATGATCTTCAGGAACAGCTAAAATCCATGCATGGCCCTGGGAACTCACGTGGTGTGGCTGTGGGAGCTGGCGGAGTCCGACCCTTCCGCGGCATTTGTTTCAGTTGCGGCAAGAAGGGCCATCGCCGGTCAGAGTGCCCTGACAGGCGTGCTAGTGGCAATTCTGCGAGTCTTGAGTCTCCCGTGGCTTTCCCTGCTGGGGTAGACATCACTGCCAGTCCTGCTAGGTCGTTCAGTGAAGCACGAGCCATGGTGATGAATGGGGGGGAGACTTGGATGTGGCTAGCCGACAGTGTAGCCAGCCACCATATGACCAGCAAACGTGATGACTTCGTGAACTATCGTGCGCTGTCCGACCGGCTGTGGGTGAAGGGCATCAGTGCTTTTGCTGTGGGCGTTGGCACTATCCGCATCACTGTGCCGGCTGCAGACGGTACGAAGATTCCTGCCACGTTGCGCCATGTGCTTCACGTTCCCGAGCTGTCTCGTCGTGCGTCCTGGACATATCATCGGTTGTTTAGCCTCACTCAGGCACGGCAGCAGGGTCATAGCGTGTTGTTGGCGGATCCTATGGACCATCTTCAGCTTCACGCAGCTCATGGTGGTGGTGTTAAGATTCCCATGGAGCGAGCCCACGGATTGATCTGGCTGCCTGCGACGGTTGCTTTTCCAGAGCGTGCTACGGCTTCGGCGGCCACGGCGTCATCGGGGAAGCGGCTGTGGCATTCCCGACTCGGTCACATTGGGGAGCCTCAGCTGGACGAGCTGTTAACATGTCATGTGGAAGGCTTGGGCTACGCATCACACGAGAAGTGGGGATTCTGTGAGACCTGCGCTGTGTGTAAGTCTCAAGTCCGCAATATTCCTCGTGCTCCTGCGGACCGAGATGTTGGACTGTTTGAGGTGATTGGTGTGGATTTTTGTGGCCTGTTGTGAGATCCCCGTGGTGGGCATGATAATGGACACATCCGTACGTCGTACTCCGGGGGAGTCTTGGCCCTACTATCTCGCCAATAGTGGATGTACTGCGGGAGCCCGTTGCTCGGGCAGTACGGGGGTATATATATGACATATATCCCCATTGGGTACCGACTTTTCGGCGCGGTACTTGGTTACGGCGTACGGCTCCGAACACGGAGGTGCCGGGTTCGATTCCCGGTGATGGCATTTCCGTGTAACCCTTCCACAGGTTATGGGCCCTCCGCGTATGACGCGGGTTTGTAGGGTTTGACCGGAGTCGATGGGATGGTGTCCATTAGGGGGAGTGTTGTGAGATCCCCGTGGTGGGCTTGATAATGGACACATTTTATTTGACACTGTGGCACATAAGGGGTGAAAATTACATGGGTGGCAGGTTCCTGCCGCGTAGAACAATCATGAGTCGTCGGCACCGAAAAGGAGTCGTCGTGCATGAAGTCTCCCAAAGCAAGGGCGGGAGGGCGGGAACAGCGAAATTTGTGACTCCCTTGCGAGTCACCTACCATGAGCTACAACTTATAGCCCTATCTAGCGCGAGTCGTGATCCCTAATGTGCGCGCATCTTGCGCAAAAGATCACTACTCTACTAAATATTATTTTCAATACTCTAATGTATTGAAACTATTATTCCCCTTACTTGATTATCGGCATCCTAAATGCCGGTATTTTTGGGCCTCTAATAGGATTACTATGTGCCTTTTGCGTGTCTTTGAAAAACTAGGTTTGCTTTAAGCTACGCCATTCGCAAAACTAACATTTTATTTGACACTGTGGCACATATGGGGTGAAAATTACATGGGTGGCAGGTTCCTGCCGCGTAGAACAATCATGAGTCGTCGGCACCGAAAAGGAGTCGTCGTGCATGAAGTCTCCCATATGACTCCAATGTAGAGGATTTTGTAATTAGGTATGTTACTTCTCCGTATACCGGCGGCGGAACCGACGGGCGCGGGCCGTAACCGAGCAGGTGGTAGTCCAAATGAAGCGTTTCAATGCACGTCGGACTCGTCGTGACGAGAGCTACACAACGGTGTGTCTCTTGTCTACGTTCGAGGTGCTTTTAGCTACCGAGAAAACCACCAATCGGTAGCAATCGAGCAAACCGGACGTTGTAGGGGACCGGCGTGAGCGCTACCAACGGGTAGGTACGGGCCAAATCACATTTACGCAACGTTCGGAGGAAGCCGAAACAACGGATGAGTACCTTGTGAGCGGGACAGCGGACCTCGGGGAAGTAGCAGCAATCTTGCAGAAAAAAGTACGGGTACGTGAAGCCAAAAAAGAAAAGACGGCGCTGGCAGTAACGAAGCCGGTGGTTGGCCAAATCAAGCAAATAAAGGCTCTTGCTACTCGTCTTGGCGAGTTCCACACGACGGTGTGGCTCGCTTCTAAATACGAGGTGCGTACCGTTAGTCCAAAAGTAGCCAATCGGTAGCAATCGTGTGTAAAACCGGAAGTTACACGGGAGTTTTCGGGACGGGCGAGAGCGCTACCAACGGGTAGGCACGGGCCAAAACACGATAGAATTACGTTTGCATGGTTGAGTGGCAGCGCTTGAGTAGCTTGTGAGGCGTGAGCGGGACAACGGACCTCGGGGAAGTAGCAGCAAAAATGTACGGGTACGGGAAGCCAAAAAGAAGGTGACGGCGAGGGCCGTAACGTAGCCGGTGGTTGGCCAAATGACGCAAACAAAAGCTCTTGATACTCGCCTTAGCGAGTTGCACGCGACGGTATGATTCGCTTCCGGATGTGAAATGCTCCACGCTAGGCCAAAAGTGAACAATTGGTAGCAATCTTGCAAAACTTCAGTTGTACGGGATGGGCCGAAGCGCTACCAACGGGTAGGCTCGGGCAAGCACAGTGTAACGACACGTGTGAGGGGTGCTGCCACAACGGTAGCAGACTTAAGGGGGTGCGGAGCGACGGCTGCGGACCTTGAGGCTGTAGCGTAGGCAAGTGCAAGGGAGTGGGCGCCAACGGGCGCGCACTTGAGCTAACAGCGAAATTTGTGACTCCCTTGCGAGTCACCTACCATGAGCTACAACTTATAGCCCTATCTAGCGCGAGTCGTGATCCCTAATGTGCGCGCATCTTGCGCAAAGGATCACTACTCTACTAAATATTATTTTCAATACTCTAATGTATTGAAACTATTATTCCCCTTACTTGATTATCGGCATCCTAAATGCCGGTATTTTTGGGCCTCTAATAGGATTACTATGTGCCTTTTGCGTGTCTTTGAAAAACTAGGTTTGCTTTAAGCTACGCCATTCGCAAAACTAACATCCGTACGTTGTACTCCGGGGGAGTCTTGGCCCTTGACAAAGTTGATGGGTGAAAACAGAATGATTACACACTCTACAAGACGCTGAAGGTCTGTCACCTTCAGCAGTGTCTCATCCTTGTCTATCACAGGACACCGTCCGCGTCCCAATCATGGCACGCGCCCACCACATGGTGAGCAAACGCCTACCACTATTCTGAGCCCTTAGATCATATCTAACGCTCAGCAACCTGCCACTATCAGCACCCATATCTATTGCATTGCGGAATGCCTTATCATCTAGATATGCTGAGTCACAACTGTCCTATCACTGTAACACTCGTACTGGATATCAATATTGCTGAGTAGCAACTTGATTACCATATCAAACAATGCTGTTCAACACTCCCCCTTGCTACTCGTGCAAACCCATGATCGCAGTGCACAACTTCTTGTGCCTTTCACTC
>JAPMLY010003431.1:0-23961 GCA_026401115.1 Tetraselmis chui | reverse complement strand
GGATCGATGTCCATGGCATTTTCCTCGCCGTACAAATCGCTGAAAACCCTCATTGCAATGTTCCGGAAGGACGAGACGAGTTATGCCGCTAAGCCATACGTGACGAAGCGTGCCAATCCAATTGGCGACATCGGAAGGTACCAGTTCACGATCAACGGCGTCCTTACTCCATCGAAGCCCGTGGAGAGCAACTCGGAGGCATGGGCCGAAGTGGTGAAATCTTTCCACGCACATGGTTCCATCGATCACATCGGGAAGCTCACAGTCGCCGATTGGACAGTTGGAGAGGGGAAGTACCTCATCGGGTGTGATCTAAGTAGTCAGAGCCACAAAAGCATGTTTGCGTAGAATGGGGTAGACGTGTCGACATCTGTATCTCACCTCACTGTTCAATTCAACGCGCAGCTCACATCAAGTCTTACTACTGACGTATTTTCCCACTATGACATCTTCATTGTAATCGGGGCCGACGGGCTCGTGAACGTGGCGTACTAAACATTTAATTCCATACTAGCAAATGGTCGCGGGTCGCAGAATCGTCGTTAGCACCCAAGAGCGGTTGAGCGGAGAGAAATATGCCTTCACCGTCCGCACTCCCGCTTTTCAGAACGGTAGCGGCTTCCAAGGTCAACCCCATGTTCGCTTCGCGCTGGAGTGGTGCACACCGATCACCGGCTTCAAAGGTGTGGAGCCCGACCCCCTTTCGATCATGTTGTGCTCCCCATCCATCCATCCGGGAATTTTGCATAGGAAGGTACCCCCGGAGGGGGATTCTCGCCTATCCAACCATCTTACATAGGAGATTTCCCTTTTTTCATTTTCCCTTTTGCCAATTCCCCATCGACATACCGGGCCAATGCTTCTTTGCCAGACTTCTTTTTTCAGGGACTGATTTTGACACCCAATTCCTTAGCCAATTTTAGAAGTTCCTTTGTTGTTACGATCCGATTCTCGGCGACTTGTTGTTCCAAAGAACGTCCCCAGTTCGCGAAGGGCTCTCCACCCGAGGGTACACCCGACGAAGACGGGTTTGTCGCCTCCATCGCCGGGGGCTCGGGCACTGGTATGGAATGTGGCAGCTCTCTTTTGACGTGGGTAATAGGTTCTCTCGCGTGCTGAAAAGGGTCTTGTTGTTGCGAATTTGATGGTATCGGCTGCTGAATAATGATCGGCGGCGGCATCGGGGGCGGCGGAGGTGGGGCTGAAATTCCCATGGTCCATCCCCGTGTGAAAGGCTCCGATTGATTTTCCGGAGTGGGTCCGCCATTTGAGACGGTTTGTACGACGTTCACTCGTACGTTTTGGTTGCGGTTAACAAATCTCCTGCGAGGTCTTGGGGGAGGGGGTTGTTTGCGCGTCGGTTTCTTACTCACTGTTGGTTTCGAGGTCTTGGTTTTTCGCCGCGGCATCGTGTATACCTATAAGGTCGAAATTCTTATACATCTCCCCCGTACTTGTGTCTGCGAACATGAACGCGAACGGCCGGACAAATATGAAGCGCATCACCTCGTCCGCCTCTTCCCGGGGTAATGATATGAGCTCCTCGAATATTGCTGTTGTCTCCTTCTTATTCCGAAGTTTGTATAGGAGAAAATGGCTGAGGGTCTTGCGGATACCTAATGGCATTGCATTGTAAGATTGAATGAGTATTATTATGCTGAGCCTGTAGTGACGTCTATTGTATATTAAATCGCGAATGCTGTGCTGGATTTCATTGTCCTTTAATGACGCGGTCACGTCGTCGAGGACCAGCAAACTATTTTTCTCTTGCTCGGCCGATTGCTTCACCGCCTCTCGGATTCCTTCCAATGTACCAATATCCAATTCGTCATACATCCTGTCGTGGTTCTTGAAGATGTTACGCTTCAAACTCGCCACGCTGTGTGGTGGCATAACAACGTGGACGTGATAAAAGGCCTTGCGGTACGCTTGCTTGCTTGACAATAAGTTGACGAGCATGGAGGTCTTGCCCGTCCCCGCAGATCCGATAATCGCCATGAAAAATGGGCGATTTGGTAAGGGGTCGACCACTTGGTCGTGAATTTTCTTGTCACACAGAAAGGTCGGAGGTTTCACTGTGAATGTCGATCTTTTTTCGATGATGAGCCGCATTTTAAGTTCTTCCTTTTGTAGTATCGTCTGATTTCTTTTGGAGACACCCCCCATGTTACAGCCTCTAACACACGGTATTGCTCATCGCTGAACCCAAACCCGTCGTAGTTTTCTTTCCACCAAGCAACGCTTCCATAGTTCGAGTTTTGAGCAAGCAAATGGGGGTCTATCGGGGCGGACGTACTCGCAGCCACGGACGAAACCGCTTCACCGTGAACTACCTCCGACCCGAGAGGCTCAAGTAGAGAGCAAGTCGCCGAGCAAGAGAAAAATAGTTTGCTGGTCCTCGACGACGTGACCGCGTCATTAAAGGACAATGAAATCCAGCACAGCATTCGCGATTTAATATACAATAGACGTCACTACAGGCTCAGCATAATAATACTCATTCAATCTTACAATGCAATGCCATTAGGTATCCGCAAGACCCTCAGCCATTTTCTCCTATACAAACTTCGGAATAAGAAGGAGACAACAGCAATATTCGAGGAGCTCATATCATTACCCCGGGAAGAGGCGGACGAGGTGATGCGCTTCATATTTGTCCGGCCGTTCGCGTTCATGTTCGCAGACACAAGTACGGGGGAGATGTATAAGAATTTCGACCTTATAGGTATACACGATGCCGCGGCGAAAAACCAAGACCTCGAAACCAACAGTGAGTAAGAAACCGACGCGCAAACAACCCCCTCCCCCAAGACCTCGCAGGAGATTTGTTAACCGCAACCAAAACGTACGAGTGAACGTCGTACAAACCGTCTCAAATGGCGGACCCACTCCGGAAAATCAATCGGAGCCTTTCACACGGGGATGGACCATGGGAATTTCAGCCCCACCTCCGCCGCCCCCGATGCCGCCGCCGATCATTATTCAGCAGCCGATACCACCAAATTCGCAACAACAAGACCCTTTTCAGCACGCGAGAGAACCTATTACCCACGTCAAAAGAGAGCTGCCACATTCCATACCAGTGCCCGAGCCCCCGGCGATGGAGGCGACAAACCCGTCTTCGTCGGGTGTACCCTCGGGTGGAGAGCCCTTCGCGAACTGGGGACGTTCTTTGGAACAACAAGTCGCCGAGAATCGGATCGTAACAACAAAGGAACTTCTAAAATTGGCTAAGGAATTGGGTGTCAAAATCAGTCCCGGAAAAAAGAAGTCTGGCAAAGAAGCATTGGCCCGGTATATCGATGGGGAATTGGCAAAAGGGAAAATGAAAAAAGGGAAATCTCCCATGTAAGATGGTTGGATAGGCGAGAATCCCCCTCCGGGGGTACCTTCCTATGCAAAATTCCCGGATGGATGGATGGGGAGCACAACATGATCGAAAGGGGGTCGGGCTCCACACCTTTGAAGCCGGTGATCGGTGTGCACCACTCCAGCGCGAAGCGAACATGGGGTTGACCTTGGAAGCCGCTACCGTTCTGAAAAGTGGGCGTGCGGACGGTGAAGGCATATTTCTCTCCGCTCAACCGCTCTTGGGTGCTAACGACGATTCTGCGACCCGCGACCATTTGCTAGTATGGAATTAAATGTTTAGTACGCCACGTTCACGAGCCCGTCGGCCCCGATTACAATGAAGATGTCATAGTGGGAAAATACGTCGACAGTAAGACTTGATGTGAGCTGCGCGTTGAATTGAACAGTGAGGTGAGATACAGATGTCGACACGTCTACCCCATTCTACGCAAACATGCTTTTGTGGCTCTGACTACTTAGATCACACCCGATGAGGTACTTCCCCTCTCCAACTGTCCAATCGGCGACTGTGAGCTTCCCGATGTGATCGATGGAACCATGTGCGTGGAAAGATTTCACCACTTCGGCCCATGCCTCCGAGTTGCTCTCCACGGGCTTCGATGGAGTGAGGACGCCGTTGATCGTGAACTGGTACCTTCCGATGTCGCCAATTGGATTGGCACGCTTCGTCACGTATGGCTTAGCGGCATAACTCGTCTCGTCCTTCCGGAACATTGCAATGAGGGTTTTCAGCGATTTGTACGGCGAGGAAAATGCCATGGACATCGATCCCGAACCATTGCTCGCAATCCAACGGTGCTGGGAATAAGTGTTGAAAGGGACGACGATACCGGCGCTGTTCACCGCCAAAAGTTCCCTGCCGACCATCGGGTCGAGATGAATCATGTCCGCCACGTACTCGACATCCTTCACTGCCCATAGACGATTAGCATTCTGGATTTTCTCCTGATCTCCAAGGGTTAGCTCCAATGTGAGATGAGTTCTAGCCATTGCATGCTCCCGACGACAGCGCTCATCAGCGGGATACAAAACACCCGGGACGAGTTACCGTCAATTTCTTGGCCGAACCCCTCCGCAATCGTGCATGCGTAAGTCACTTGGTTTGCGTCGCCCGATACGTCGAGAAGTGCGTGAAACAGAGCGTTATACTCCTCGATGTGCTCGAGGACACCCCCGCCGGCCCCACCGGATGCGGAGACCTTTAGCGAACGGATGACCGCGTGCGCCGAGCTGTCAAGTGTCAGCTTGTTTGTCGCCGTGCTGTCGAGATTTTGCAGCCGGAACTTGAGGTAACTTTGGCGCGTGTTTGTTGTAAGTAATACCTTGTAGTTATTAGTTGCAGATAGCTACTGTAAGCTATTCTAGATATGATTAGTACATGTCTAGATCGGACATACCGATAACATGTTTGTACTGGTACAGAGCTGTCGCTAGGCTTCTGCTCCAACACTTCTGTTGTCCCGACACCACGCCTCGGGCTGGTTGTCTCTGTGAATGTCCCTTTGCGTGATTGTGACTGTAACTACGTATGCGTTAGTTACCTTCCTTACTGATCGTGTGTGCACGGTTTAACAGGTTATGGGCCCTCGCCTCACGTCACTCACGCGCGACAACTTGGTTCGGCGAGCTGCCATCGCCACCTCTCCCGAAGAAGGCAAGTTTTCATAGATACCTAGTACTTTCATCATGTAGTCGGCGGTATCGCCAGTATAACCAGCGTTTAAAAAACATCCATCCCACCTAAGTCAGCCGCTCGAGGACGCCAGACAGCCACCCACACCGACGCACTCGTCGTGTGTGGACAGGGTGCATACAGGTCCAAGCTGGAGACCGGGGGGGGGGCGCACTATCGGGTGACTATACATATACAGAGTGCACGACAGCCTTAGATTACTGTTTTAATCAATATATTATCGTAGCGACTCAGCCGCCGCCGCATCGTCCCACCTGCACTGGCCGTGGCCCCGACTTGTGCCCCACACTGGGTGGAGGACACAGAAAAGGTGCTTTGAGACACCCCGGGGCATCAGGCCGAGGGGTCGGCGGGCATCAAGCCGTCTCTCTGCATACCGCTGTTAGGCACACGTCCGGCTAGCGGTTTTTACCGCTGCCTGTTTTTTCGGCTCTTTTCCTTTTCTCGCCCTGTGTCGAAATGGCGCCAAAAACTCGCTCTGTCGACAACCCACCTGATTCGCCTCTTGCTTCCCCTGACCTCGACTCTCCACATAGCTCTGTCAGTCCCACCCCTGCTACCCTCGCACTCGTCCTGCAACAAATGGCGCTCATAAACGCCCGCATGGACGCTCAGTCTGCTGCTGCTGCTGCGGCTGTTGCTGCTGGTCCTGTAGCTGCCCCTGCGGACCCCTCTCTCGCTGTGCGTCGTCACGACGCGCAGCTCGACCCCCATCGCGACAACCACTCTCTGAACCTCCTTTCCTCCGACCCCCCAACACACGCATCTCCCTTTCCCGGCACTCGGCTGGACGCGCAGCCGGCCCACGATGCTGCTTTCGCTGCAGCGTCGGTTGGCGACCCCCATGTCGCACTCCGCCGCCACGATGCGCACACCGCCCCACAGCCTCACCTACCCGCGGAACGCCTACCACCACCCCCTCCGTACCCTCTTGCAGGGTATGCCCTCCCGGATCCCGGACCTTTTTTCCCGGAGGCACCGCCGCCCCGCGTCCCCGCCTCCCGTGGCCACCCGCACCCGTACGGCCCCCCGCGTTCAATGGCCGGCCACTCTCCTTTCCCCGGCGGCCCACCTTCTCCCTTCCCCGGTGGACCACCGCCTCCCTTTCCTGGCTGGCATTCGCATCCTCCACAGCGAGGTGGGCACGCCACCCGTGGCGGGCGTCGCCCCACCATTGACCCGGTGGTCATCGGCCGCGCCGCCCACGAGGCCACCGGTTTCGACAAGGACGCCCTCAACCGGTCCATGAAGATGTCGGTCCCTACCATGGGGCCCACCACGGACTTCAAGCAGTGGAAGAGGAACTTCCTTAATTTCCTCTCCATCAAGGCCACTTACCTCATCCCACAGCTGGCCATCCGCGACTCGGGCGTCGTGTTAGACGAACCGGCGCAACACTACGCCTACACCCTGCTATTTGAAATTTGAAATTGTTTACAACAATACCAGTATAAACCGGCTGCTGTCTCTGGGCCCCCCCTTTTGCTATGCCATACAGGACTTAGTAGACTGAGGTAGACCGTTAACCACTAATCCCAACCTCTCCAATGGCAGTAACAGCTAATAATTTTGTAATCAAGAAAAACAGATCTAAAAATAAATCCACTTGTCGAGAAATGCAAAACTAAACTGCTGCTCGACCTTCACGATGCACGGCCCGCTCCCGCCGAACCGGGGTGTCGACCGGCCTAGGCCGGTCGGCGTTCGGGAGGGACGACGGGCCAGCCTAATCTAGCTCCCGCGTGACTTCGGTCTTGCCGAAGGTAGGAGGGGAAAGGCTGGCAAAAAACCCCTCCTCGCGCGGTCGCTCGTCGATCCCGCCGCTCCATCCCGTAAACCCCGCCCCAAGGTCTTGCCGCGTCCACCGACGCGGCGGTCCTCCTTGTCGAGGTCCCCCACCACCTCGAGGACAGGTGGGGGGGACCGAGACACACAGACATAGAAAAAACTAGCGCTCCTGCCTCCGCGCCTGAATTTTCCCCGCTCATTTCCCCGGTTTTTTTCTCTGTCTGGTACCCGGGTACCTGTCGGTTTTCCGGCCTGTGGCCGTACCCTCCCCCCTCTGATCGCGCGTCCACCGAGCAGCCTTTTCTTGAGCGGGGGCCTCCGCGCTCACCCGGGCCCACGCTCAAGGACTCCTAGGAGTATTAAGGTCTGTCGGGGTAGTGGGTGTCGAAGAGGGGGGAGGGAAGGTCACCGTAGCCGGATCCGGCGGGCCGCGGGCGCCCGGAATTAAACAAAACCCTCCGTGCCGGGTTTTCCGGCGGCGCCGACCCAAAGGGTCGTCGTCGCCAGATCGTGTCGCTCCTCCCGTCGCGACCGTCCTCCTTGCCGTCCCAGCTGACTCCTCCCCCCGGGAGATGACGCTGGACGACGTAGCGGCGCGCTAGTGAGCGCCCTACCCTGGTGCTGCTCCCCAACTAGCGCGATGCCGGGTACGGACATTATTTTTAGTATCCAAAAAAGCCCTCCGTACAGGGCTTTCCGGCGGCGGCTGATCCGGAGGATCGCCGCCGCCTCCTGTAGCCGCTCCTCCGTCTGCGACTAGCCACCGTCCTGTGTCGTGTCTTGCCTCACCCCTCGACAAGGTTCGACCGGCACAGGGCTGGTCGACAGCTAGCGAGCGCCCTTTCCTGGCGCTGCTTCCCGGCTGGCCACCACCAGCTCCAACACCCGCCTCCCACCGCTGATCCGGCCGTACCCTCCTCGCCATCAAACGCTGCCGTAGTACAGGTCCCACTCCTAAAAGTAAGGCTGTATCTAGGAGTATCTGTACGCGAAAAAACATATCGGACGGGCCGAGCGGGAGATCTTGGCGCCGGTAGTGTACAGAAATTATTTTTTCAAAAGCCCTCTGTACAGGGCTTTCCCGACAGCTGCAGATCCCACGGATCGAGCTGTCGGCCCTCTTAGCCCCCTACCGTGCCATGCCTGGCACGGCTACGGGGTTTCCAGCGCCCACCACGGGGAGGTGAGGGGATGCCGACGGGCCTGCGAGCGCACCCCCCTCCGGGGCCGCCGCCGCTGCGCCGCCGGCGGGCGCCCCTACACCCTGCTCCTCCATGCAGCTAGCGCGAACCCACGCGCCGACCAAGCGATGAAGTGCGTCTCCCCAGCACGTCCTGACTGCGCAGCGGCAGCGTGGGACCTTCTGTGTGAACGTCTCGACAGTCGGTCCTTTGCTCGCTCATTGTCGCTGTTGGACAACTTGATGGTCAGACAACGCCCCGGACAGTCACTCAGTGATTATGTCCACTACATGAGACAGACGTTCGACGACTACAACGAGACATGTCAGATGGTCGATGGTTCCGCTGCCATTCACCCCCACAACCTCGGTCTCCTCATGCTGCGCGGTATTTCCAGCAACGGCCCACACGGTCAGGCCAAACAGTGCGTCATCAACGCGTTCGACACAGACTACCTGTTGTCCGCTGATGACGTGATGGCCAGCATCCTCCACCTGGCGCACAATATGGACGAGGACGACGCCCCGGCCGCAACAGCTCCCCACACCTCACCGCCTCCCATCTCCGCGTTTGTCGCTGCTGGCCGCGGATCACACAGCGGTCGAGGCCACCCTCCACGTGTCCCTCGCGGTGGTCGCGTCCTGCCCACCAAGTGTTCCGCTTGCGGCAGCCCGGACCACATCTTGTCCTCTTGCAATGCCCCGGATGACGCCCTCTTGCGGTGGACACTCGCGAAGCGCAAAATGATCATTCAGAAGCACGGCACCCCTGCTGGTGGCTCTCACTCTGCGCACGCCGCTGTGCTGAGCGACGTCCCCGCCGATGACTTTGACAGTTTGCCTACCCTCGAAGAATGCACGGATGATTACGATGACACCGAGGTGAGTGTGCCTTTCAGCTCCGTAGCCTTCTCCTCCTCCCTCACCCCCGGTCGTAACCTCTCACAGTATTGGGTAGTCGATTCCGCCTGCTCGATCAACCTCACCGCGTTTAAAGGCGACTTCGTACGATTCACACCCCCCTCCGCTCCCTCGCGCGTTGGCGGGGTTGGTGTTGACGTCAAGGGCAGTGGCTCCGTCCGAATTTCAGTCCGACTTGACACAGGCGTACTTATTCATCGCACTGTCCATGCGTTGTACACCCCTGACTTGTCCTCTCGCTCTGCTCAACGCATCGGCCGGTTACTTAGTGTCAGCTGGATGCAGACCCACAGCGGTTGTGAATTCATCTTCCCCTCTACCTCTGACACTGGTTTACTTGTGGTGCCCACAGGAATGGGTGTGCTAGAGCCCTCCGGAAACGGCCTCTACCTCCTCCCCCACAAGCCAGAGCCCCCCCCAGTACCTCCACGATGAGAGTGACTTCTCCCTCCCCTAGTGTTGCCCTTGCTGCCCAGTGCGACCCTACACTGTGGCACCGTCGGTTTGGACACCTGAACATGCAAAGCCTGCGGGCCCAGCACACGCACGGTGTCCCGACTAGCCCTGCATTAGCCAGCTCTGTAACCGATGTCTCTTGCGACTCATGCTTGTTACACAAGGCCACAGCTGCACCGCGCAACACCAGTGCATGCGCGAAACCTTCTCGTCCCCTCCTCAACCTCTCCTCTGACCTGTGGGGACCGGTCAACGTCCCCTCCCCACATGGCCTCCGCTACTGCTTGCTCGTCATTGACCACTACACCCATTACATGTGGGTGCGGTTCCTCAAGTCAAAAGACGATGCGTGCTCGGAGTTGGAAAACATCCTCCTCGACATCAAGCACATGCATGCACGTTACCACTCCCAATCGGGTGCGTTTGCCCCAATCATCAAATTTGACTCGGACTCTGTCTTTGAGGCTGCAACAACCCGCCAGATGTGCGCACAGCCCGGCGTTGGGGTCCAGTTCTCTGCCCCATACGCCCACCACATGCTCGGCAAAGCCGAACGTCCTTGGCGCACTATCCGGGACAATGCGTCAGCGATGCTCCACAGTATGGCCGTTCCCAACTCCATGTGGTCATGCGCTGTCAGCACTGTTGTGTACCTCCGCAACCGCACGTACAGTCGCTCAGTCGGCCCCACCGGTGGCATCCCACTTACCCTCCTCACGTCGTCTGTGCCTGACGCCTCCAAGTTTCGCGTCTTCGGGTGCACCGTCTTCGCCAAGGTGCCTGACAAACTGCGTCGAAAACTCAGTGAAAAGGCGTTTCGTGGCGTCATGGTCGGCTACCCCAATGACGCACCCGGGTACCGCGTTTACAACCCGGAAACCCGCCGAATCACCACTTCCGTCCATGTTGTCTTTCAAGAAGACACCCCGGGCTTCGGCGCACAACTCTCCGTCGACTCCACCATCACCAACCCTTCGGATGACGCACCGGCCACCTCACTCCAATCCCACCCCATCGACATACCATTGCCAGACCCCATGCCCCCTCATGCCGCCCCTCGCCAAACTCGGCTCCGTTCTCATCCCCTACGCTACGGCGAAATGGTTGCCCACGTGGCCGACTTCCCCCCGACCCTCGTGACGGCGTGTTGTGACCCTGAACAGGGCAAAGCCAAAGAGGACATCTTCACACGCCTTCACGTTCCCAACCTTATCACTGGTCCCCCTCACACACCTGCCGGCACATCGCCTACTGCCGTCGCCCTCATGTCCGCCCGGGAGTGTGTGGAGCCGAAATCGTACCGAGCTGCCTTGGACAGCGCCCAGGCCCCTCAGTGGCAAGCCGCTATGCAGCAGGAGTACTCATCCCTCATGGACAACGGCACTTGGGAACTCGTTGACCTTCCCCCGGGTCGCATGGTAGTTAACAGCATGTGGATCTACAAAGTTAAGTCTGACACCGCCGGTGACGTCTCCCGCTTCAAAGCGCGGTTCGTCGCCAAAGGGTGCAGCCAACGCGCTGGACTAGATTACACTGAGACATTCTCTCATGTCATCCGCATGGCCAGCCTGCGTCTCTTCCTGACCATCGCAGCCGCCCGTGACCTTGAGCTCTGCCAACTTGACATCGACACTGCGTTTCTCTACGCACCCATTAAGGAAGACGTGTACATCCGCCAGCCCCTCGGCTTCAGCGATGGCACGTCCAAAGTGTGTCACCTCAGGCGCTGCCTTAACGGCCTTAAGCAGTCCCCCCGCGAGTTCAACATGCTACTCCGTGCCTGGCTCGTCGACAATGGGTGGCAACAGTGCGTTTCTGACCCTTGCATCTACATCTTCCGCACCGGCCACGTCTTCGCCATGATCGCGCTGTACGTCGATGACATTCCTGCGGCCTGCAATGATACCGCATGGCTTGCATCGTTCAAGGCCAAGCTCGGAGAACGGTTCAAGATCAAGGACCTCGGCGACCTCTCCCAATTACTCGGCATGCACATCACCCGTGACCGCTCGGCACGCACCGTCTCCTTGGACCAATCCAAGTACTTGCGCGATGTCCTCGCCAAATACAACATGACCGACGCTCGACCGTCGTCCCTTCCCATGGACCCTGGCTTCCTCGCCGGCCTCGCGCACATGTCCTCGCCCCATCTCACCGGCGTGGCCAAGGATGTTTACCCAAGCCTCTTGGGCAGTCTCCAGTACGCGGCCGTCTGCACGCGCCCCGATGTCTCCACGGCGTTGAGCATCCTCGGCTCAGCCCAAGCTTCCCCCACGGAAGCCCACCTTCAGGCCCTGAAGAAGGTCCTTCGATACCTCCATGGCACCATCGACATGCGCCTGACGTTGGGGGGGGGAAACGGACCACAGTCTCCAACTCACAGGCTTTGCCGACGCTGATTGGGCCAACGACAGCAGCACCCGCAAGTCTCGCTCCGGCTATCTCTTCACCCTCGGACGCGGGCCAGTAAGTTACAAGTCCAAACAACAGACTTGTGTGGCTCAATCCACGTGTGAAGCCGAGTACTACTCTGCGGCCGACGCCACCAAGGAGGGACTCCACCTCCGACAACTCCTGGGGGAGATCTTTAACGCCCCCATCACCGAAACCACCACCATCTGGGAGGACAACCAAAGCGCCATCGCGTACTCCCAGAACGCCTTGGTCAGCGAGAAGACCAAACACATCGGTCTGAAATGGCACTTCCTCAAGGACCATGTGGAGCAGGGAACCATCAAGTTGAGGTACCTCCCCACTGACCAGATGGTGGCTGATATGTTCACCAAGCCCCTCCCAGGACCAGCACTCACAAGACACCGAAGTGCAATCCTTGGAGGACAAGACCCAATGCAACGCTTCATCCCGTAGCTACCTTCAGGGGGAGTGTTGTAAGTAATACCTTCTAGTTATTAGTTGCAGATAGCTACTGTAAGCTATTCTAGATATGATTAGTACATGTCTAGATCGGACATACCGATAACCTGTTTGTACTGGTACATAGCTGTCGCTAGGCTTCTGCTCCAACACTTCTGTTGTCCCGACACCACGCCTCGGGCTGGTTGTCTCTGTGACTGTCCCTTTGCGTGATTGTGACTGTAACTACGTATGCGTTAGTTACCTTCCTTACTGATCGTGTGTGCACGGTTTAACAGTGTTCAAGTATTCTCCGCGATTTCCGGTGGGAAGAACGAACTTTTTAGTGTTTCCAGGATTGAACCCGGAGGTTCCATTTTCCGGAAATATATGAACTCTCGATTTGGTGGCGGGTGCAGCTTTGGGCTTGTTCCCGTACACAAACGAGTCACTGAGAGAGCTGCGGCTTTCGTTCTGCATTGTGTTATTTATAGTATCGTGTCAGAAAAAATGCTAGCCTCTCTCGAGTTTTGAGCCGGGACGTCGCATCTGTCCGTACGCCGATCGTATAGCCCCTACGTGCCCCTTCATGCTGTCAAGATTGACTGTCCCCGTATTCAGAGCTCCTTCAACACCTCCGGCTAATCCGCCGATCCCGCTAGCTATTGCACCTGCCGATGCTAAACCAGCACCCAAAACATGGTTGAATGCGGCAACCGGGGCAGCCGCGGAAAGCATCCACCCACCGAGCTTGCTGCCGACGGAGTGAACGCCGTGAGCCACTTTTTGCCCGAGACTGCGAAGACTATGAAGCTTTTCGCCGATAAAGCGTCCAAGTGTCATTTTGCGTGTTTGATATATTGTTGGTGTGTGTGTGTGTGTGTGTGTGTGTGTGTGTGTGTGTGTGTGTGTGTGTGTGTGTGTGTGTGTGTGTGTGTGTGTGTGTGTGTGTGCGCATCTGTTATACTATTTCATCTTTAAGGTAGCTACACAATCGCCTTTTCTGTGGAAACTTTATGCTTTCTATTGGATTTGTGCGTGCACGTTAAAACACCGCAGACCATTGATGGATGAGTGTGCATGCCGTGAATTAGGTGCACCGAGGGGCACTAAAGATTTGGACTATGATCTGATGGTGGGTAGTGCCACCTACCATTTGGTCCAACCTGCGAGCTACCACCATTGATTTTTGTTGTGGTCACTTGGCACACTATCATCAACATGCGTATGAATCCCCACTTCGTGCTATTATCTAACAAGGTGCATGGGAGGCATGGCAGTTAGAGCTTGTATTGTACCTGCGGCAGCTCGATCCGATACGGCGTGTCATTCATGGGTTCTAAAGAATGCCCATGTGGCTGGCTTCCACTTCGGAATGATAAACGAGTTGTGGTTCCGAGCAGCTACAATCATGGAGGCGCCACGAGGGGTTTTTGCATTTGATGGCAAGGGCGAAGAGCGTTGCCGTTAACCACACTTGTGATGTTTACCTCTATGTGCCACGCCATGCGTGTGAGAGCGATGATTATCGCCTCTCGGCTATTTCAAGAAGCGGGAGTATTGCAACCTATTGCGAACTACGAAGAAACTCATCAGCACAAGTGTGGAGAGTGGCCATGCTAGCCACGCGCTGCCCTTAAATCCCAAGGTACGTCCTTCCTGCCGTTGGAAACCAGCTATCGTGTTTCATCATGTCCGGCTCGTCTGTCAACGGCTAAGGGCGTAAACATCGTTGTGAACCTCGTGGACGGCCTCCCGAGGTGCGAAACAAAAATGGGGAGACTCGCATGGTGCCCTCCTCACAACCGCCACCTTGTGCACCCGCTTTTGGCTCGGCTGGTGCCTTGATCCCTTTCTAAGCACCTTTTGGGTATACTCGCTCCTTGCTTTGAGACATCGCCACGTGGTTGGCCAGGTAAGAATACCATGGGATTGTTCATAAATGCAGGCGCCTGACGTGCGGTGGGTATGGAGGCGAGTGGCATCGGCTTAAAAACTCAATGGTCAAAAGTCAAGCCCGGATCTCCTTAGCACACACTAGGCGGGTGGTGATGGTGTTCTATTCCACTGTTGGACAAGCTGTCCAACTAGCTCTGTCTGGACATTATGTCATGTAAAAAATTTAGTATATTACGTAGTTGCTACATCCACATTACGCAACCGCCAATATTTGGTGAGCATGTAGCGAATATAATTTGTAAGAAATCAAAATTTGGTACCCAGGTACATATTTCCACGGTGGGGAACCCGGTTCCCGGGGAACCGCCTATAAAACTCTTCCACTTATAATTAGTAAGGATTACTGAGCTTGCGCTGGTAGCACGGAGAGAATACGTAACCTCTCATCTTTCGCGGATGATGGCTAAGAGAATACGTAACCTGCGTTCAAATTTTCGAGATTTCGCGATACACTGAAGTAAAGTACTTACTTCGTTATTATTCATTTTCACTATGAGTGGACGGGCAGCCGTGAGTCTCACGTTACAACAACCATAAGACGCCCTGGAGTCGCCGAGCAAAATTATTTTCTCACGCCCACCACCTTTCGTCCATACCAGACGATGGCAGATACACGAGCGCTACAATCATAGACTCTCCCAACAACCCACTTACCTCGCGGTGCTACTGACGACTCAAGTACCCACCCGCAGTTGGCCCCATAACACTACCCAACCTGTGTGCGCTGTAGTCCTCTCGCAAGTAATTCGTCGTTTACGAGTTCGTTGCATGATGCGTCCAGTCAACAATGTTTTTGTTGCTTTGCTGTCACTTTGCCTACTGGGGGTGGCGCTGACAGCGTCTTCGGCGACTTCGCAAGACTCCCCTGCTTCCGCGGTACCTGATGATGGTGAGGGGCTCTGTGGTCCCAGAACAGGACCGTCTGCAGTCGCGGCATCCAAGGAATCCCTACATCCGCACTCGTCGACTGGCCGTAAGAGTCAGCACTACGCGAATACCTGGATGGACCCGTCCGACGTTCCTGTATGCAAGAAGCACGCAGACTCGTACCCCACCAAGCTGGTTACCAAGAAAGTGGGCGGTGTCGACATTGTCCTTGGTGTGTTTGCAAGCCAGCACGACCGACCAGGCAGCAGCGAAGGCTATGGCTCCTCCGGTTCCGACTCTTCCGCAAGCTCAACCACCATGTTGCGTCATCCCGCCTCATCCAGCAGCAGCGCCGGCGGCGGGTTGTTATTGATTTTCGCAGTGCCAGTCCGACTGGCTCCCCCCCCCGGCACCTTTCTTCTACTCGGCCGAGGCTTGAAGCAACAGGCGGACAATAACGATAACGGCGTTGGCAGATTGAGCGACGCACTAGTTCTCTTCATCAGTTCCTTCCTCGACAAGTCGGCAGCCATAAACGCTTGGGCGCGGAAATTAGTGACGGCGGTTGGCCTCGCCGTCGACAGCACCGGGAACATCCTAACCTTCACCGTATTGTTTGGGGGCCCTCCGGATCAAGTAAGCACCCTGACTGCGCGTTCGGTCGCGCTGGTGGGAGACGACACCTTTAATGCCGAGTTGACCGATGAGAGCTACACCACGTCCGAGGTCAGCGACGGCAGCCTGGTGTTCGATCGAGCGGCGATTGGGAACGAGTTGGAACAGCTGCGGATAAATTTGGGCAAGCCTGCGGCAGAGCAGGTAAACGAGCGTCATGCTTCCTTGCCGCCGTTGGCGCCACTGACAACTGTGACGCCGCCGTCCCCGACCCCCAGTAGCACGGTCACAACCCCAACAGCCACAACCCATACAACCCCTGCTTCTGAGACCACCACCACCGTCGCAGCGACAACCACTATTGCCGGGGCCACCACTACTTCGGCAACACCAACAACGTCAACCCCTGCTTCTGAGACCCCCACCATAGGCGCAGCGACAACCACTCCTGCCGAGACCACCACTTCATCAGCACAAACAATGACGTCAACCCCTGCTGAGACCACCACCACCGGCGCGGCGACAACCACTACTGCCGAGACCCCCACTACTTCGGCAACACCAACAACGTCAACCCCTGCTGCTGAGACTATCACCACCGTAGCAGCGACGACCACTACTGCCGAGACCACCACTTCAGCAGCACCAACAACGTCAACCCCTGCTGAGACCACCACCACCGTCGCAGCATCGACCACTGCTGCCGAGACCACCACTTCAGCAGCAACAGCAACGTCAACCCCTGCTGAGACCACCACCACCGTCGCAGCGACAACCACTACTGCCGTTACCACTACTTCAGCAGCAACAGCAACGTCAACCCCTGCTGAGACTACCACCGCAGGCGCAGCGACAACCACTACTGCCGTTACCACTACTTCAGCAGCACCTACAACGTCAACCCCTGCTGAGACTACCACCACAAGCGCAGCGACAACCACTACTGCCGTTACCACTACTTCAGCAGCACCTACAACGTCAACCCCTGCTGAGACTACCACCACAGGCGCAGCGACAACCACTACTGCCGTTACCACTACTTCAGCAGCACCTACAACGTCAACCCCTGCTGAGACTACCACCGCAGGCGCAGCGACAACCACTACTGCCGTTACCACTACTTCAGCAGCACCTACAACGTCAACCCCTGCTGAGACTACCACCACAGGCGCAGCGACAACCACTACTGCCGTTACCACTACTTCAGAAGCACCTACAACGTCAACCCCTGCGGAGACTACCACCACCGTCGCAGCGACGACCACTATCGCCGAGACCACCACTTCAGAAGCACCAACAACCGCCACCCCTTGCTGTGTCCCGGACACGACGGCCACGGAGGGGTGGGTTTTTGGCGGCATTGGCGAAAGTTGCGGTTCAACTTGTAACAAGTATTCTTCGGGTTGGACGTGTTACGTGGACGCGCTTCATACGATTGTTAGCCAAGAAACACTCTTGGCAGCCCGAAACGCAGTCCTGGATTGTGACTTTCCCAGCGGTTTCTGCGAGCTCGTGTGGCCTGTAAATGTGTACAGTAGTGCTAGTTACAATAGACCGTATTATCCAAGTTTTTCCGCCAGTTCATATATGATTAATACCCAATCTGGTAGCGTCTGTGATGCAAGCACTACTAACGCTCGCCGGCTGTGCTTCTGCAAAGCACCTCAGTGACCTGGTAGTAGTGTGAAACAATACGGTGTGACCGAATGAACTAACAAAGCGCTGGGATGTTATGGTTACGGCCGCGCGCCTTCCTTGTCCATCATCGCATTTTGTAAATATGTTACGTTCGCCACCCAACTCGGTGTATGTGATGCACAGCGATGATGCGGTGGCGTTGTAATAGAGGTTAGATGGGGCCGTTGGTGTAAAAGAATGGGTTGCTGCTTGCTGCCCAATAGTATCCCGGCATGACGTAGGTGATGGCTACAGCCCCGCCCATGTGTCCGCCGCCATGACGAGCAGCAGTTGTGATTGAACGTCTCCTTCCGATTTCATCATCCCCCTCAAGTTGGAAAAATGCGTTACCTATTTCCCTGCCGCCTCGCGGCTCGGTCTTATGGACTTTATTAAATTACAATTCACGCACGCATCAGCATTCTCACCGTTGTTTATGGCACTCCGCTGTCTACATTCGCTCATACACAACAGACGAATGCACACACATTAATACTGGAATCATAGCAGCAGCAATGATTTTTCTAAATGTTCTGTGGTAAAGATATTTGATCCGTAAAATGATTAAATGAGCATGTCACAGGGTCACTAAGCCATATTGTAAACACAAGTAGTATTCGTTACGTGGCAATGTCGTCATTGCAACAACCCTAAGCAACACACGAGCACGCTCATTCACCAGTTCGCGCAAATGAAACATATACATACAAAATGCGCGAACACAGACATAAGCATAAATACACACTCATACACTCAAGGAATAGGACACCCGCACATCCCCACCGCGGGCATACGCACAATCATGTCCACATTCTCCACCTTCACATGCGCTTATAATCTGCACACATTATTTCGCAAGAATCACCGGTTATTCCCACGATACCCCCTCACGCCCACATAGCTAACACACACACACACACACACACACATTGCCACACACACACACACACACACCCACCACTCACATACAAATCTAGCATACACATATGTACACACAGCTCACGCATTTGCATACAATTAAACAAGCCAACACGCACACACACACGCACACACACACACACACACACACACGCACACACACACACACATACATACACACACACACACACATACACACACACACACACACACACACACACACACACAAAAGCTAACAAGCACAAGCACATGCACATTATACAAAATGCGCGAACACAGATAAAAGATAGTACACCTGCACATCCTCACCGCGGCCATACGTACAACCATGTCCACATTCTCGACTTTGACATGCGCTTAATCTGCACACATGGAACGCAATAATCACCGGTTATTCCCACGATACCTCCAACCACCCACACATAGTTACGACACACACTCATACACCCCTTGTCACACCCACACACAACACTCACATGCAAATCCAGCCTTCGCATGTACACACACACGCTCATATACTCATACACACAGCAAACTCATTTGCATACTATTAAACAAGCCAGCATACACACACACGAACGCACAAACACACATTCTGACAAACGCAGACGAGCAACTGGAGAGTGAAGCTGCAGCTTTTGTGAACAGACAGAAAATACTCATATACGCAAACATTTCATAAACTTGTTTCACAACGAAATGACTTCGGTACAGTTTATTGCATCGAATACCGATTAACTGGTGAGCTTTGTTTTCAAACCCATTTGGTTTGCTCCGACCGCCGATTCAAAGTCAGAGCGTTCCAAATCCAGTGAATATTGGTTTGTACTCATTTCGCTACGCACGCAATAATCCTTTGCGGAGTTGGTTTGGATACATTTTACCCATTTTAATTTCACCTTCTTAATCATCTCGCGTCAGTCATGCAAGGCTGCCCACAACCAATAGAGTTTTATACGTATGGCCGCGGGACGGATAACAACAGTAATTCGATATGAGTGACGGTGGTATCGCTCAATTTGGAGCCGAATATAGTTATATGATCGAAATGCCTATACATGGGTTACTGACAGTGCATAGGTATTGAAGAGCGCGCATATCATTTACTTATTCATTTTGTTGCATTCATGGGAAGACGGCTCTCACAACGAGCATTCAACTTATTTTCCGCGTAACTTGTTCACTATTGTATGTTGAAGCCCAATCGCAAGCTGCTCGTGCTTTGTATACTGAGCATAGAGGTACCCAATAACCAATGGTGTTATCATATTAAATAAGTAAGGTGCCCGACATACTTATCATTGCGTTGTTTATTTGCAATGCCATAACGATACGCAATTTTGTCATAATTTGCTTATATCCGGTCTGTATGGACAAGCACAGCACCATAATTTATTTACCCGTTCTTTATAATCCCATACCTTTATCAGAGAGAGCATCTTATAGCCGAATCGTGTCGATAGATATGCATAGCCTCAAATCAGGGGCTCCTTCCCACACGCAATGCATCATTCAACTCCAGCCATGGCCAAGCCTTTGTATATACGTAAGTGTATACGGAAACTCTACTACTTTACGCGCACAAAAAGGATAATGATTAGACAGGTTTAGTGACAAGTATCACACGAACTATTTACAAATGACTAGACGCGCCAACATAGACCTTGGCGCCCTTGAGATGTTGCGATATATGAAATTTGGTGTATATGTGCGGAAACAACTTGTGTATGCGTGTGTATTAGTATACGTACGTGATTATGTGTCGGTGCATGTGTATGCCTGTGTGTGTGTGTGTGTGTGTGTGTGTGTGTGTGTGTGTGTGTGTCTTTAGTGTATGTATGTGAGTATTTGTTTCTATGTGTGTATGTACGCATGAGTTTGTTTGCGTGTGTGTGTCTATGTGTTTGTATACGTGAGGTACAATATACGAGTATCTTTGTTCGTGTGTGTTTGCCTGATTGCATGTTCGTGGGTTTTGTGTGTGTGTGTGTGTGTGTGTGTGTGTGTGTGTGTGTGTGTGTGTGTGTGTGTGTGTGTGTGTGTGTGTGCGTGCGTGCGTGCCCGTCCATAGGTGTGCTGATTTATCTAAGTATACGTTAATGCATGTATTATGTTTGTAGAAGTATCATATGACTTCGCCAAGGCCGTGGGCTTCACCCAAAAACTGCTTGCCGACTTTCGCCTACAATGCGGCACCTCCGGAAAATCTGCCCCTTCAAAAAAGTAGACCACCGCTCAAAAGGTAGACCACCCTTGTGGTGGACTTCCTCACCGTTTCTGAGACCATGACCGAGGATGCATTTCATGCACGGTGCGATCCCTGTCCCTTCCCCGTCTGTCCCTGTAGCTCACCCCACCCCACAGCACTAGCAAGTGTCCCCTCCTATCGTTGTGTCCTTCATCCATGGAAGCTACGTAAGGCTCCAAGGGTGACTTGTATCGTGTGTATAAAACACTAAGCGGTCATCCCTTATACAACGCCGTACGACGAATGTGCCTCTCTATCTCTCCTCTCACTCAGCAAATTGTCTCAGAGTCCAACACAAACACACACACACACACACACACACACACACACACACACACACACACACACACACACACACACACACACACACACACACACACACACACACACACACACACAGACACAGTCATACATTTTTTCATGAATATGATATGAACAGACATATTTTACAGCCAGACAGACAGACACACACACACACACATGGTCATGCAAGACTCCACACACACACACACACACACACACATTACATCAAACTCCTACAAGAGTTGGAACCCCGTGAACAACGACTCAGTTTTATCTCTTTTACAGGCTTGGCGTGGCGGCAATGTCTTTGGCGAAATGGCGGATAGCTCTTATGTCCAAAGCAACGCGTGTGAAGGAATATGTGACGGCTCGCGGCTAGTACGCGGGGACATGTCTTTCTACCTCCTTCAGGGCCCGACAAAGCTAAGAACTAGTGTGCTTCCGTGGACACCAAATGTCATTAACGACTACACCTTCAGCCTCGTTTTCTGGGTGGAAGAGCCCGAGCGACCGTAGCCTTTATCCGCCCTTTTTCCACGTGTGGATGAATGTCCGCGGACCAAACGAAAGGGTCCCCGTCGACTTCCGCACGTTCCGGACTGATCGCAACGACGAGACAAGGTGGCAAGTCGCGGTCTCGCATTGCTCGTTGATTCACCTCTACGGCTCGCAAGCCTATGGGCTCGCAATCACGAGCAAAACCCTAGTCGACGACCCATACCAAGGTCTAAGCGTCCTCGGATTTCTCCCAGGATCACGCGCGCAAGACGCGCTGAGCTACGTGGGCCAAAAGCTCAGTCTAAAAGGGGTGAACGAAGACACGGTGGGGATTCCGATCCGGCGGCCCCTGGACAACGTAGGCGAGATTGACCTTCAACTGCGGACTGCGACGCAATTTACTGAGCTTGACGAAGGCGAGACAACGGCGTACGTTATTTGTCTCACCTTCTACCAAATACCAAACGAAGAATGACCTTCCGGCATACGCTCGGGACGGTGAAGTTCCCTGGAAGTGTTTTGCGCCCGGGGCTGAACGAGTGCTTTTTGGAGATATTTGAGCCGCAATCAGAAACCAGTGGCATCCTTGACGTCGGTGAGGACAAATCGCCTCCGGAACTGGTGGAGAGCTCGATAGAGGTCAACCCTGCCGACGCCTTCAATGTTACCATTACACTTGCTTTCTTCGACACGTAGTAAAGTAATGTCACTCATCCAAACAAACCTGCGGTTGTCGGACACTAACCGACCCGACGTAACCACGTTCACGAGCCCGTCGGCCCCGATTACAATGAAGATGTCATAGTGGGAAAATACGTCGACAGTAAGACTTGATGTGAGCTGCGCGTTGAATTGAACAGTGAGGTGAGATACAGATGTCGACACGTCTACCCCATTCTACGCAAACATGCTTTTGTGGCTCTGACTACTTAGATCACACCCGATGAGGTACTTCCCCTCTCCAACTGTCCAATCGGCGACTGTGAGCTTCCCGATGTGATCGATGGAACCATGTGCGTGGAAAGATTTCACCACTTCGGCCCATGCCTCCGAGTTGCTCTCCACGGGCTTCGATGGAGTGAGGACGCCGTTGATCGTGAACTGGTACCTTCCGATGTCGCCAATTGGATTGGCACGCTTCGTCACGTATGGCTTAGCGGCATAACTCGTCTCGTCCTTCCGGAACATTGCAATGAGGGTTTTCAGCGATTTGTACGGCGAGGAAAATGCCATGGACATCGATCCCGAACCATTGCTCGCAATCCAACGGTGCTGGGAATAAGTGTTGAAAGGGACGACGATACCGGCGCTGTTCACCGCCAAAAGTTCCCTGCCGACCATCGGGTCGAGATGAATCATGTCCGCCACGTACTCGACATCCTTCACTGCCCATAGACGATTAGCATTCTGGATTTTCTCCTGATCTCCAAGGGTTAGCTCCAATGTGAGATGAGTTCTAGCCATTGCATGCTCCCGACGACAGCGCTCATCAGCGGGATACAAAACACCCGGGACGAGTTACCGTCAATTTCTTGGCCGAACCCCTCCGCAATCGTGCATGCGTAAGTCACTTGGTTTGCGTCGCCCGATACGTCGAGAAGTGCGTGAAACAGAGCGTTATACTCCTCGATGTGCTCGAGGACACCCCCGCCGGCCCCACCGGATGCGGAGACCTTTAGCGAACGGATGACCGCGTGCGCCGAGCTGTCAAGTGTCAGCTTGTTTGTCGCCGTGCTGTCGAGATTTTGCAGCCGGAACTTGAGGTAACTTTGGCGCGTGTTTGTTGTAAGTAATACCTTGTAGTTATTAGTTGCAGATAGCTACTGTAAGCTATTCTAGATATGATTAGTACATGTCTAGATCGGACATACCGATAACATGTTTGTACTGGTACAGAGCTGTCGCTAGGCTTCTGCTCCAACACTTCTGTTGTCCCGACACCACGCCTCGGGCTGGTTGTCTCTGTGACTGTCCCTTTGCGTGATTGTGACTGTAACTACGTATGCGTTAGTTACCTTCCTTACTGATCGTGTGTGCACGGTTTAACAGGTTATGGGCCCTCGCCTCACGTCACTCACGCGCGACAACTTGGTTCGGCGAGCTGCCATCGCCACCTCTCCCGAAGAAGGCAAGTTTTCATAGATACCTAGTACTTTCATCATGTAGTCGGCGGTATCGCCAGTATAACCAGCGTTTAAAAAACATCCATCCCACCTAAGTCAGCCGCTCGAGGACGCCAGACAGCCACCCACACCGACGCACTCGTCGTGTGTGGACAGGGTGCATACAGGTCCAAGCTGGAGACCGGGGGGGGGGCGCACTATCGGGTGACTATACATATACAGAGTGCACGACAGCCTTAGATTACTGTTTTAATCAATATATTATCGTAGCGACTCAGCCGCCGCCGCATCGTCCCACCTGCACTGGCCGTGGCCCCGACTTGTGCCCCACACTGGGTGGAGGACACAGAAAAGGTGCTTTGAGACACCCCGGGGCATCAGGCCGAGGGGTCGGCGGGCATCAAGCCGTCTCTCTGCATACCGCTGTTAGGCACACGTCCGGCTAGCGGTTTTTACCGCTGCCTGTTTTTTCGGCTCTTTTCCTTTTCTC
>JAPMLY010003430.1:10000-17749 GCA_026401115.1 Tetraselmis chui | reverse complement strand
TATACCTATTGTTTTGGAGTGGTACGTGAAGGTCAACGCTGAGTTTCTTATTCTATCGCTATATACAGGGATACTTGTACGTTATCGAGCTCGGGAGGGCGGCCAACTCACACTTTGGAGGCTCATATCATCGCGGTGAACTACATGGACAAGGTTTCTAACTTTCATGTGCTTTGTTTGCAGGTGGCGTCTTTGAACATGTATTTGTTATGCAATCGCGTTGCCGCACGGGCAAAACGTTTTGGCGCTCACCCCGCCATCACCTTATGGCCAATTGGACATGCAACACCTATCGTTTGAGGATGCAGCTGGAGCTATTGACGAGAAGGGAGACACGGACTAGTGAAGAGCGGGTCCGTCATAGAGAACAGAAGTGTTGTGACGCAATTACTTTCGGCGGCTTTGTGTATTGTCGCGGCGGCCTGCTTGCGATCAATGTTGAGATAGCTTGCCTTATCGCGGTAGAGGCTCATCTACGATTATATAATGTAAAGCAATAACACCTCCATTTACAATTGTTGGTGGCAAGCTCAAAACATGTGCTTATTTTATATTCTCTGCAATACTAAGATTGATGAAGTTACTTTTTTGTGGAACGGGTTAGAAGCTTTCAATACCATTGAGTGTTGGCGAAAATGTGTTCCGAATTGAGTACCACATATGTATCTTAAGTCCGCGCGCAACAAAGACACAATGTAATGCAAAACTAGATATTCAGATTTCAAGGGACACCCTTAACGTACAATCGCGCGTAAGGAGTGGGCGCATTTTGAATTTGGATCATTGTCATGCTTTAATGTATCATTTTGTATTCCGCATGCTAATCCGTAAAACATTGACGTATGTGCAATATGGTGTCCGTGCAAAGGTACATTATATTGCCACGTTTGGCGTGCTCGTAGCAAGTGTGCATGACTATTGCACTTACAAAGAATGTTTATGGCTCCATTATTACTCGGCGCAATAAATATATATTATGCATTTGACGTTGAATTGACACGTAATACACTCGCTCTGGATGATGTACCTTTTGGGCTGCAATCGTTATAGATGGCCAAACTTTATAGTCCTTCCATTACCGTTGTCGTTTGAATTTTGCTACGTGTGCTTTGCTAAAGTGCTGGATTATGGCCTCCTAAAAGCAACATTGTCGGGCGGACTATATTGATTGTTCGGGCATAGACGCGCAACACTAATGATAACGCAGAAGAATGAACAAGAAACTGAAATGCATGCTCGGTCGCATCTTGATTTATCGGCAAATAAAGACGCAGCAGGCGCCCGCCGGCGGTGCAGCGGCGGTGGCCCCGGAGAGGGGTGCTCTCGCATGCATGCCCGTCGTCACTTACCTCTACCTCCACGCGGTGGGCGCTCGTAGCCCCATAGCCGTGCCTGGCCTAGCACGGTAGGGGGCTGAACGAGGTACCGACATGTTGCGATCCGCGGGATCAGCACCTGTCGGGAAGCCATGTACGAAGGGTTTTGGAAAAACATAATATCCGTACACCGGCACAGGGATCTCCCGCTCGGCCTGTCCGATATGACTTTTCCGCGACTAGATACTCACATGTACTCTCCCGACGATGGGGCGGGAGCGGCGTTTGCAAAATATTTTTTGGCGAAGAAGGGTACGGACGGATCAGCGGAGGGACGAGGGTGTTGGAGCTGGCGGCGGACAGCTGGGAAGCACCGCTAGGGCATGGCGCTCGCTAGCAGTCGCCAGCCCTGCGAGAGCCTTAGGTCTCCCATGGGGGCGAGGCATGATGCTACGCATGACGGAGGTGGGTCGCAGCCGGAGGAGCGGCACGGTCGAGCGGCGGCGGTCCCTAGGATCGCCCGCCGCCGGAAAAGCCCGGTACGGGGTGTTTTTGGTAAAATTCCCGTACCCACCATCTTTTGAGGACCTGCGACTCGATCCTTGTGTTCTTCCAACCCCTTCCCTAGTCGGTACCTGGCTATCGATAGGCTGCCTCAAGGAGTGTGCCTAGGGTTATCGTAACGGCACACTGGTCGTAAAGGCGGCCCCCTAACAACGTAAACCACCGGGGGAGAGTACGGACGGCCACAGCCCGATCAGATCGGTGTTGGAAACAGACGGGAAAAGGACAGGGGACGGGGAAAAAACTGGCTCGGGGGCAGGAGAGCCAGCCGGACACCGTATGTTGCATAGTAGTTACTTTCTCTTCTCAGCCCCCGAAGGAGGAGAAAATACTCGGCTAGGTGGCGAGCTGCGTCGGGAGGAGCGGCTAATACCTCGGGCGGGGTTGAGCACGGATCGAGGCGGGGCCGACGACGACCTATGCGAGGGGGGTGCTTCACCTGCCATTCCCCCCTAGCTCCGGCACGACCGGAGTCGCACAAGAGCCGAGGTCAGGCAGGTTCGCCTCGACCAGCTCAAGCTGAATAACCTTGCTGATCAACGACCCCGCAGCGGCTGGAGCACGCCGCGTATCGTGGAGACTAGCGACATTTCATATTTCATATTGTACCAAATAAAAACGTATAAATCAGAAAATAATAAATACCTGGATACGGGTATGTTTTAGACGGTATCGTTACTGCCATTGGAGTAAGGCTAGGGATCAGCCATCGATGCATCGTCGATAGTATCATCATCACCCGTTGATGGTGCCATCGATGTGATAGGTTGCGACATCGATATCGACACGATGGCAGTTGTGCTATAATCAATGCCATCAATTATCAAAGCAATTGGAAAATATTGATTATCTAAGCTCGATGTATCGATATATCGTCCTAAATATCGATACATCGGCAATATTATTGGCTTAAATTGCTATCGATGTCAACATCCCAAACTATCAACCTCATCAACATCGACAATCCAAGATATCAATACTGTCAACATCGACGTTTCAAAATATCATTACCATCAACATCGACAAAATTCACTTGATCCCTAGCCATACATTGGACAGGTTGGGATTAGTGGTTCACGGTCGACTCATGCTCATAATTCCAGTTAGGCATGGTACAGGGGGGGCCCAGAGACAACAGCCGGTTTCTACTGGTATTGTTGTAAACAATTTCAATTTCAGTTTCAAGACGCAGCACGTCGCTTGCTGCCGAATAAACACCTCCCCCTCCGCTTGCAAGAATTTGGGGCTCTCCGTAGAGCACTATCTATACAAGACTAGGTGCAATATGAACATGTCCCTAATGTGATACAAATATATTGCATTAATTGAATATTCATCGCCTCACCTTGGCAGTGCCGATTTTGGTTTTGAATGCACACGTGTTTCATATCACAATAATAAGACGAATGTTGTTGAAAGCTAAATCTGAGTTAAAAGCGATGTATTGCCTAGGTTGTCATACATGTGAGCCCGAAATCATTTGGCCATTGCAACAATATCTGTGTCAGCATGATGCCCTTGCAAATTCGAAACATCGCATGATCAACGCCTACGACGTAAGCGCTTGGTCTAAAGTCTAAACCCATACAAAATAAGTATAAGTGATGTTGAGATGTGTACTCCATGTCGCCTAAGGAACAAGCAACCTAGCATATTGCATATGAATATCTGGCAAAACTCCACAATTACCCCGGCAATACAATATAGGGCCATGCGATATATTTGTATTGCAAAGCGGATATGAATATTTCTCAATCTTTAAATTAAAACACGTATAGATAATACCCTTTGACGTTTACACGCGCGCGTGCGGCACAGATGATAACTGTAGAAGAATGAAACTGAACTAGAGTGCTCGGCCGCGATTGGTGATTTTACTAGTCACTTGGGTATTATTATCCTGTCATTGTTTGCTTATTTCATTTTACACGTTATCCCTTATTTTCCAAGGAACAATATCGTAGGAATGGTATGGATGTTTAAACGACTATCTTGATTTATCGGCAAACAAAGACGCGGCACGTCGCTTGTTGCCGAATAAACACACCCCCCTCCGCTTGCAAGAATTTGGGGCTCTCCGCGGAGCACTATCCATACAAGAATAGGTGCAATACGAATATGTCATAAATGTGATACAAATATATTGCATTAGTTAAATTTTCATCGCCTCGCCTTGGCAGTGCCGACTTCTTTTTTGAATGCACACGTGTTTCACATCACGATAAAATGGATGTTGTTGAAAACCAAATCTGAGTTAAAAACGATATATTGCCTAGGTTGTCATATGCGTGAGCCATGAACCATTTGGCCATTGCAACATTACCTTGTGACTGCAGGATGCCCTAGCAAAATCGACCCATCGCATGATCAACGCCTACGACGAAAGCGCGTGGTCTAAAGTCAAAACAAATACAAAATAAGTATTAGTGTTGTTGAGATTTATACTCCATGTCACATGATGAAAAACCTAGTACACTACATATGAATACATGGTAGAACTCCACAATTATCCCGGTTATAGAAATTGAAATTGAAATTGTTTACAACATGCCCCGGCAAACTGGACCGAGTGCTGTCTCACGGGCCACTTTACTTCGCCATACAGGACTTATTAGCAAGTTGGGCCCGGGTCTCTCCGACCAGGTACATTTCTTATCGACACACCTATCTGCAATGTGTGCCGACGTTCCTCGGGAGTTATATAACTTTAAGCAACCGCAGTAATTGCCACAGTCCCCCCACCTAAGCAGTAACAGCGTAATAATTTTGTAATCAAGAAAAACAGATCTAAAAATAAATCCACTTGTCTAGAAATGCAAAACTAAATTGTTGCTCGACCTTCACGATGCACGGCCCGCTCCCGCCGAACCGGGGTGTCGACCGGCCTAGGCCGGTCGGCGTTCGGGAGGGACGACGGGCCAGCCTAATCTAGCTCCCGCGTGACTTCGGTCTTGCCGAAGGTAGGAGGGGAAAGGCTGGCAAAAAACCCTCCTCGCGCGGTCGCTCGTCGATCCCGCCGCTCCATCCCGTAAACCCCGCCCCAAGGCCTTGCCGCGTCCACCGACGCGGCGGTCCTCCGTGTCGAGGTCCCCCATCAACTCGAGGACAGGTGGGGGGGACCGAGACGCACCGACATAGAAAGAACTAGCGCTCCTGCCTCCGCGCCTGAATTTTCCCCGCTCATTTCCCCGGTATTTTCTCTGTCTGGTACCCGGGTACCTGTCGGTTTTCCGGCCTGTGGCCGTACCCTCCCCCCTTTGATCGCGCGTCCACCGAGCAGCCTGTTCTTGAGCGGGGGCCTCCGCGCTCACCCGGGCCCACGCTCAAGGACTCCTAGGAGTATGAAGGTCTGTCGGGGTAGTGGGTGTCGAAGAGGGGGGGGGGGCAGGTCACCGTAGCCGGATCCGGCGGGCCGCGGGCGCCCGGAATTAAGCAAAACCCTCCGTGCCGGGTTTACCGGCGGCGCCGACCCAAAGGGTCGTCGCCGCCAGATCGTGTCGCTCCTCCCGACGCGACTGTCCTCCTTGCCGTCCCAGCTGACTCCTCCCCCCGGGAGATGACGTTGGACGACGTAGCGACGCGCTAGTGAGCGCCCTACCCTGGTGCTGCTCCCCAACTTGCTCGACGCCGGGTACGGACATTATTTTAGTGTCCAAAAAAGCCCTCCGTACAGGGCTTTTCGGCGGCGGCTGATCCTGAGGATCGCCGCCGCCTCCTGTAGCCGCTCCTCCGTCTGCGACTAGCCGCCGTCATGTGCCATGTCTTGCCTCACCCCTCGGTAAGGTTCGACCGGCACAGGGCTGGTCGATAGCTAGCGAGCGCCCTTTCCTGGCACTGCTTCCCGGCTGGCCACCACCAGCTCCAACACCCGCCTCCCACCGCTGATCCGGCCGTACCCTCCTCGCCATCAAACGCTGCCGTAGTACAGGTCCCACTCCTAAAAGTAAGGCTGTATCTAGGAGTATCTGTGCGCGAAAAACATATCGGACGGGCCGAGCGGGAGATCTTGGCGCCGGTAGTGCACAGAAATTATTTTTTCAAAAGCCCTCCGTACAAGGCTTTCCCGACAGCTGCTGATCCCACGGATCGAGCTGTCGGCCCTCTTAGCCCCCTACCGTGCCAGGCATGGCACGGCTACGGGGTTTCCAGCGCCCACCACGGGGAGGTGAGGGGATGCCGACGGGCCTGCGAGCGCACCCCCCTCCGGGGCCGCCGCCGCTGCGCCGCCGGCGGGCGCCCCGGTTATAGAATTATAGGGCCATGTGATATATTTGTATTGCAAAATGGATATGAATATTTCTCAATTTGCAAAATGCACATAGATCATCTCCCTTCACATGTACATGGACAATCATTATGAATCTTCAAGAAATTAATCATACCGATATCTTCATGCACTTCTACTAACGACCGCCGCCTATTGATTGAAAATGAATTCTACATTTCTAGTAGACATACAAGTACTATCGTTGGGTGTAGGTATTCAAAATTCGTTATATCATAGCCATTGTAGCGACTTAATCCTTTACCGCAATATTCATGCTAATATTAGATATTCAATCGAGAGTGCTCATGCTATAGACATTGCTTGCTCCCGCGCTATCACTTGCACACTTATGGTGCCACAACAAATAGTCCGATGAGGTACTGCCCTCACACACATCACGCGTCCAACAAACTCTTGCGCTTAATGTCGCCAATTCAGGTTTGCACGCATTTCTTTGTTGGCGTTAGAAATAATCCGATGACCTTCTCGTTGATGCCATGGGCTGATATTTGGCTTACTAACACGGTATACCACCCTTGCGCAATCACATTGTTGGTGGACCCATGGTCCGACGGGTATATAGTTTTGTGTTCTTATTGGGAGTGGAGGGCGCCCGCCGGCGGCGCACCGGCGGTGGCCCCGGAGGGGGTGCGTTCGCAGGCCCATCGGCACCTACCTCTACCTCCACGCGGTGGGCGCTGGTAACCACGTAGCCGTGCCATGCATGGCATGATAGGGGGCTGAACGAGGTACCGACAGCTGCGATCCCGCGGATCGCAGCTGTCGGGAAGCCATGTACGGAGGGTTTTGGAAAAACATAATATCCGTACACCGGCACAGGGATCTCCCGCTCGGCCTGTCCGATATTTTCTTTCAGCGACAAAATACTCACAGATACTCTCCCGCCCTGTCGGGTACGAGGACTGCGGAATGTTTTTCGGCAAGGAAGGGTACGGACGGATCAGTGGTGGGACGAGGGTGTTTGAGCTAGCGGCGGACAGCTGGGAAGCAGCGCTAGGGCACGGTGCTCGCTAGCAGCCGCCAGCCCTGCGACACCTTTTGGTCTCCCCTGGGGGAGAGGCCCGAAGATACGCAGGACGGTGGCGGGTCGCAGCCGGAGGAGTGGCACGGTCAGGCGGCGGAGGTCGGGAAGATCATCCGCCGCCGGAAAACCCCGGTACGGGGGTTTTCGGTTAAATATTCCCGTACCCACCATCTTTTGAGGATAGCCGATCCATGGGCACTATCCCTTCCCCCTCCCCTACCCGGTACCCGGTTATCGACAGGCTCCTTGAGGCACTGTGTCCCGGGTTATCGCAACGGCACACTGCTCGTATAGGCGGCCCCCTAACAACGTAAATCAATGGGGAAGGCAATTGCGGCCAGCACAGCGCGATCAAATGGGTGGTGGAAACATACGGCCAACGGACAAGGGACATGATACATTTGGCTCGGAGGCAGGAGAACCAGCCGGACACCGTTTGCAGCCTAGCTATTTTTTCCTCCCAGCCCCCGCAAAAGGGGAGAAGGCTAGACTAGGTGGAGAGTCGCGCCGAGAAGAGCGACTACTATCTCCGATATCTCGGACGGGGACGAGCACGG
>JAPMLY010003430.1:5000-7500 GCA_026401115.1 Tetraselmis chui | reverse complement strand
GAGCATCGCTAAGCATGTGGTAATCAAGGGTTCAGACTCGGCGAGAGCGTGAGAACCGCACGCTGCATCTAAGCGCGCCCACGACGAAGCGAGTTCTAACGACCACATGGGTTGAATCACAAGACCTGATTACAAGATTCTTTCATCCCTCAATTAGGGGCATTATTAGCTCTGCGGCCGGAAGCGGAGATGCGGCGGAAGAAGCGCCCTCGAACAGTCTGGATCGATGGGCTCAACGCAACTGCTCGAAATGCCGGAGGCGAATGTTAAGCCCTTTTATCTCCTATAGGGGGCTCATTTATTGCATATGCATGCGAAGATGTGCCGGCAGCGCCCCGCGCGGTTTCGCCTGCCACGCCTGCATGCCGACTACTAGCTCGAACTCAAAACGATCGTATCGCGCAAGTACTACCTTTTGCGACCGCATCACGTCCATTATCGTTGAAATACCATGCAGTCGCGGGCGACTACATCCTTAATATATCAATCCCAGCTAGCACACAAGCTCGCGCAGCAGTGAGGGGCGCAGGGCGGGAAGATGCCGCGATTGCGCACCGGGTTTTCAAAGCAGACCATTTTTTGAAAAATGAATATAACTAATTCATATAGCCAAAACCGGCTTCGTTATATGGAAGGGTGACATTCATAAGTGCGCCGGGGATACATATCACAGAGCACCCTCCATATATGCACTGGAAGTGTATCTGTGTAATGATGTCAGCGGCGGCTTTCCATCACCGATGACGCCGCGAGGAGCCGAGACAGCAATCCTACAATTGAGCGGCGAAAACGAGAAGCAGGGCAGCAGACAGCTACTGGTACGTGTATCGTCTTGACCCATCCACGCAAAACAAGAATAATAGATACCAGCTGGGCGGAGGCTAACTAGCAGCACTCGCGGGAGGCAGAGGGGGAAAGCTGCTTTTCACATTGGCATGTCCTTTTCGTTGCTTTTTTGAGCAGATGGGCGCGAGTGGTATTCGAGATTCCGCAGTAGTGGTACCAGTCGGCGCTGGCGTACGCCACAGCCCTCCGTTCCTTCATGAAATGGCGTGAGAATAATGACTATGCAGATCGGTCACTCGGCGCAATCAGAGGCCATTCACACACTTATCAGCCGCGTCTTGGGGACAGCCCTGCTGAGCAGTCCCCATCCATGCCAGCTTCGTCGACGGCGGGCTGGTCGTATCAAGACCGCTTAAACTATATCAAGACAATAAACAATCTATATCAGATTATCAGAAATGACGACACATGACGATATAAAATAAAGGCTCTTACAGCTGGATAGGGCCCTCTTGCGCAGGTTCAATAGTTTGTATATAAGGAGTTTGTTTTATGAGCATCTACATTCCAAAACCATTGGTATGAAAGGAACTATTCATCAGGTCTAGCGCTCTTGCGAAAGTGACTATTCATATCATCACAGCGATGATAGCGATTAAACAAGTGGAATGCGTCGCTTTCTTATTCTTCGCGATCGACCATGTTTGATACCCGATGTCGGTAGCCCAGCAGTAGCGTACCTGAGGGTGCGTATACTGGCCGACAGCAGCTCCCGGCCACCTATTTATTATTGCTGCAGGGGTTGGGTACCGAATTCAAGCGCAAAGTCCCCAGGCCTTCGACTATCGACGGAACGTACGCCGGACTGCAGCTTGACGGATAGCCTCATGCAGCCCGCCCGACTGACCAACCAGCTTGAATGCCCGGTCCGCGACAGCAAGCCCGTGCGGCGTGAACTCCTCTACTCGCAAGGCAGCTGCAGACGCGAGTGCCTGGAAAAGGCCGTCGTCAGCGTAGCCCGCACGCGCGAAGGCGAGGGCTATTGTGGCGAGTGATTGCGCGTCGAACTGATGCGCGCGTCGTTCAGTAAGACGGGCAATAGCGTTGAACAATTCCTCATATTGCTGCTCGGCCTTGGAGAACGCCCAGCAAATTGTGGCCAGGCCTGCCGGGCTCAGTCGATTCAAACCCGCATCTGGCAGCAACAGACGATCGCCCACTAGAGCAAACAGCCTATCCGTGCCCAACTGCCCCGCCTTGGCGTAGCTCCACACCACCAGCCCCAGCTCCGGCGCATCGAAGGCGGACATTTTGGCGGCGATGATGGGCTCCGCGGATATGAGAAGTTCTCTCATACGCCGACTTTTCGCGCGGGCATGTGCCCACACTGTGTTCGCCAGGTCGGACGGCGTGAATTCATCAAGCCGTCGTGCCGCGTCGTCGTACAGAGCGTCGAACAGCTCCGCGTGATCCTGATACTCGCTACTTCGGGCCTCAACATGCGCATATGCGGACGCTAATGTCGCGAGATAATACGGCGAAAAATCCGCCGCGTCCCTTCCTTGAACCTCTTCCCGTAGCGCCGCTAATACTGCGTGGCTACCAGGTTGGGACGCGATAGCATGCGCCCAAGCAAGCTGCGCCAGTTCCTCCACGTTAATTAACGATGCCCCGTCCTCGACAATGCCAGCGGCCGTTCGACGCGCCACTTCGA
>JAPMLY010003429.1:0-19293 GCA_026401115.1 Tetraselmis chui | reverse complement strand
ACCCTACCGTCACCTGCAGCCATGACCGCACTTCACAACACCCTCGAATCTATCTACGACACTCACCTCCCCAACCCCGGCATCACCACCCCCCCTCCCCACCTCTTCGACACCTACTCACCCCACTCAGCAGGCATATACCACCTCCCCCCAAACCCAACTCACCCTATCACATACCCCCTCCCGGAACGCGTGCAACTAACATACCACCCCACCAGAGCCACTCTTGCTTGGAACTGGCAGGACTTTGTATATACAGACGGCTCGAAAAAAGGCAGCTCGACCCCCCTCGGAGCAGCCGCCACCCACCCCGCCTCGGACACCAAAATCAAAATCCTGGTGACCTCTACCCCTCCTTCGCACACAATTAATCGCGCTGAATTAACTGGCATAGACATAGGCCTCCAACTAGGCCGCACCCACCTCCTCACAGACAGTGCGTGCTCCCTCCGCCTCATACAAGGATACTTAAACTACCCCTCCGCCTACCGACACAACATTCACCGCGACACCCTCCTATCCATCACACACACCCTTAAAAACCCGCTGCGACGCAGGCATCCGTACACACCTCGGCAAAATCAAAACACACAACCACTCCCTAGGCAACGACCTCGTAGACACCCTCGCCAACCAAGTAGCGGATGGACACCCACCCGAAATTACATACACCACGGGTTCAGAGGTCGCGATAGGCCACTTGACCTTGCCATACACCCTCATTCCACAAACCCTAGGAGACCCACTACCCTACATATACACCAACCTCAAAGCCGACGCACACACCCACAGCACCAAACACACACACACACACACACACACACACACAACTCTCGCTAACAACCAAACACGGTGCCCTCCTCGCCCGCGCCGAGGAGGACGGCGCCGACTTCTCTTTCCACAAGAAACACTCAACCCTCACGAATATCCAGTTCAAACACAAGCAAGAATTCATGTGGGGAGTCCACAACACCCGCCTTCTTACTCATAACCCCACCCTGCGCTGCCCCCTTTGTAGCCAATTCACTAGCAACGGCCACATGGCCGGTAACTGCCCCACCATGTCTGGCCTAAGACAGGACCGACACAACAGCGCGTTGCAACTCCTACTCACCTTACTGGAACGCTACAACGGAGGCCGCTGGGAAACCATCACTGCAGACTTCGGTAACAAACCCATCAAATCATTTGCTTCCCCTACTCCTGTCCATACTCCACTCGACTGCCACCCACCTCACCCCACCCACATGCCCACCCGCCTTGTTGCTGTTGACGAAGGTCTCTCGCCCGACTCCCTAACCTCGTGTCCCGCCGTCCTCCCACCTGCGATTCTACCCCACGCACTCCGACCTCCCGCACACAAACCCGACTTCATCCGCATCCTCGAACCTCGGTTCGTTGGTCACTCAAACGGTCGCCGACGTTACGCTTCCATCAAAAAGATTCAGATAGGGGAATGGAAATACTGCACATACAACAACCTCTCCCAAACAGCTCACCTCATACATGCCAAATACACACCCCTTGCAAACGCCATCCGCGACCACTGGCCAGGCACAGTGGTAGACATCCTTCCCATCGTCATGAGCCGCACAGGCACACCACACTCCTCCACCATCACGAGTCTCACCTCCCTACTCACAGCCCGCACTGACCCTCCTGACAAACTCATCTCCAAAGCACGCCTCGACACGTCTCGCATCCTTACACAACTCCACACGCACACTGTCCAATGGCTGCATCATCTCCTACTCATATACCGCATCAAATCCCGCACGACCTCCCGCCGCGCCTCCGCACGATACCCCCTCGCACGACCCTAAATGCACGCAACCCTCGCCCCGTCTTGCACACCTCCCCGGGGGGAGTAAAACCCCCGAACACCCTTGGAGAGGTTGGATTTAGGTGGTTAACGGTCTAGCCCTGACTTGTGAGTTCCCTGTATGGCATAGTTGGGAGGGCCCAAAGACAGCAGCCGACGCATCCGGCTTTTGGTGAAAAACCGGCGCATACGGTACATGTTGTAAACAATTTCAATTTCAATTGTACCTGAACCTCTATGAGTTCTGCCGGTTACATACGGTATGTTCGCTCCTTAGGTGGTTCATCGCACTCCAAGTTAATCTCGAAGTCACACTCGCGGGTTGGTGGTAGACCGTCAGGCTCCTTAATGATGTCCGTAAACTCGCTCAGGGAATCTCGCAACGAAGTCGTCCACTCGGGTTGTTGATCGGTATTAATGTCGTCGACCGCGTCATGTACTTCTCGTAGTCCAATCACGAAGAGGTCCGTTGGTTGTTGCCTAAGCGGCTTTGCCATCGCATCCGCCTCCAAGTGATGTACCGCCACAAGTACGGTGTACTCGTCGCCAAACACCATAGCTTCGCCGGTTTTACGGTCGCGGATCGTTTTAGTAGACTAATCGATATCCGGGTTGACGCCTTGTAACCAAGGTTGACCGAGGATGATGTCGAATTTATCCAGTTCTGTCATAATTGCGTCCAACGTAGGTCCAGGGTCCCTACTGTAAGCGCTTCATTCCGTAGTCGCTGGCAAGTCGTAGTTGTACTACCATCTGCCAACTTTATCCGGTATTTCTCTCCAAAAACCGTCGGAATGTGATGCTCTCGTACCCAGTCAGCCTTGCAGAAATTTTCCGAAGCGCCAGAGTCAACCAAAATACGGCATCGATGTCCGCATAATGTGCCTTCCAACACGAACAGACTCGTTCCAAACTAGGTTGTAGATACGTGTAATGTCGCAGGAACATTGTCTTCTAGTCGGACGTTCTTGTTCATCCACCCGTCGATCGGTTTTCCAAAAGTCTCGTAACGAAGAGGGAACTGCTGAACTCCACGGACTAGATAGCCCGTACGCCGTGCCGAAATTAATACCTTCCAGGTAGCCCATAATGCCCGAGAAATTGACGTAGCGTTCGGTATCGATCCGAGTCGAACGCGAGCGATATACACGTAGCGCTTACTCTGTCCAAAAGACTCCGTTCCTAAAAGGCGTAAATTTGTTTCGCTCACCTTAAATCCAGTTGTCTCCGTAAGAGTTCGCACTGATGTGCATTCCGGGGTCGCGTCTTCAATCTCTTGTATGCCACTAGGAAATCAGACCATGCCAGTATCCTCTTCCGTTAGTAACACTCGTCGGCCATCGGTAACAAGAGTCGTCGAGTGAGTCCATTAGGTCTTCGGGGGGTTCTCTAGGTTTAGGGGCAGAAATCGAACTCGATCGGTATGGTCGACGTAAACTTGCGTCGTCCATCTTGTCGATCCAACATCTTGCCTTCTTCCATCGATTCCATCATTCGTTGGTGTCAAAGTTGAGGGGGCAATAAGGAATGCTTACACTCGGTGAGTGACACTGCATGTCATCTCACCCTCAGCAAGTGCCTAGCACTTGCCTATCACAGGACGCGCACTCACCTTGTGGTGAGCACACGCCAACATATATTCTGAGCCTTTAGATGATATCTAACGCTCAGCAACTTGCTACTATCAGCAACCTAATCCTCTCTATTGTTGATTGGCTTATCATCTTATTGTGCTGAGTCACAGCCGTACTATCACGATGCTACTCGACCAACATTGCTGTGTAGCAACTTGATTACCACAAAAATTATGTCTCGCAACACTCCCCCTTGCTACGCAGGCAATCCCATGATGGCATTGCACAACTTGCCATGCCTTGCACTCACTAATGGCTTGGTAAGCACATCAGCAAGCATGTTCTCCGTCGCACAATATTGCACCTCGATGTCTCCGCTCTCCACCTTCTCCCGACAGAAGTGGTACCTCACGTCCATGTGCTTGCTGAGTCCGGTCGTCATGCTATTCTTGATTAGTGCAATACAAGTCTGATTGTCCTCGTGAATTGTGATGGGAGACCCGGAGTCTTGGTGAAACTCATGGACCAGTTGCTTAAAAAACATCGCCTCCTGAGTGGCCGCAGTCAGCGCCATATACTTTTCCAACTCACCGCTGCACCGTTGAGCATGAACACATACCCCGTGCGAGAGCGCCGCTCGCCAATATCACTCGCGTAGTCAGAATCTGACCATCCTACCACCTTTGATGAGGGTGCGCCACCGTACATCAAGACCGAATCTGCGGTCCCCTTGAGGTAGCGGAGCACCCTCTTGGCTTGCTCCCAATGTGACTGAGAGGGGTCGGACATGTACCTACTAAGGTGGCTAACAGCCATGGTGATGTCGGTCCGTGTGCTTACGGAAGCGTACAACAAGCTGCCGATCAAGCTTTGGTACGGCACTAGACCGGGAGGCAACCTTGATGTCGACGTCTCCACACAATTGCTCAAAGCATCAACCGCCATATGTGAGCCAACTGGCTTGCAGCCCATCATGTTGAAGCGCTCCAACATATCTAAGACGTATTGGTGTTGTCCAATCCTGATAATGCGGCTGCCACGATCACGCTCGAGTGTCATGCCAAGCAACCAAGACACTTGACCGAGGTCTTGCACGTTGAACCTTTCGCCGAAAGCCGACTTGAACCCAACGATGAAGCTACCCGCTGGTCCGACGATGATGCTGTCGTCCACGTACAACGCCAAGACATAAAGCTCACCCTCCTTGATGAAGACGTAAATGCCGGGATCCACCTTGGATTGGCTAAAGCCATAGTCCTCTAGCCATGCTGTGATGGTCTTATTCCAGTTCCTAGGAGCTTGCTTGAGGCCATACAATGATTTCTTCAACAAGCACACTCGCTCCTCTCCATTGATGTCGAAGTGACGCAATCCTTCCGGCTGCCTCATATAGATTTCCTCCTCGATATCGGCCTCCAAAAATGCCGTCACCACATCAAGCTGCTCCACCTCCCAATCATTATAAGCAGCAAGCGCGAGCAACGTTCGAATAGAAATCACCCTCACTGTGGGAGCGAAGGTCTCGTGGTAGTCCACACCCTTCTCCTGAGTAAACCCGCGAGCCACAAGTCTTGCTTTGTACCTTGTTATCTGCCCATTGGCATCGCGCTTCAGCTTGAACACCCACTTGGAATCTACGAGTTTGCGACCGGCAGGACAAGGGACCAATGTCCAGGTTTTCCGAGATACAAGTGAGTCGTACTCGCTCTTGATAGCTGCCTCCCACTCCCCCGATTGGGGACTCCTTAGCGCTTGCTTGTATGACACATGCTCTTGAACAGTCGGGCTGCTGGATGACTTAATAGCCGCGGTACTTCCCGTAGTCCATCTATCTCCCGAAGCGCCCGCTGAACGGAGATTATACCTTGGACTGGGTACGCATTGTTGTGGTGCGGAAGTGAATCGAAGATTATACCTTGGACATGGAGTCTCCCCCGAATGCATGTCCCGTTCATCTTCCATCGACCCGGAATGCTGCCGCGACTCCCGTAGCGGCGACTCCCCCGAAGGTGTATCCCGTTCTTCGCTACACATTGTGCGCGGGATGCTGTCCTCTTCATCACCAGTGCGTTCCTCCGCATTGCTCTCCCCCATGGAGAGGACTGCAGCCTCATCGAACACCACGTTACGGCTGCTCACCACCCGACGAGTAGCAGGATTGTACACCAACCACGCAGGTGATTCGGAAGCGTAGCCCACAAAGACACCCTTCCACGCGCGATCGTCAAGTTTGCGGCGTTGAGACTTGTCAACGTGGACATAGGCCGGACAGCCGAAGACCCGCATGGAGCTCAAATCAGCTCGTCTACCGGTCGCCAAGGTGAAAGGTACACCGCCGGCTCCGCTACTATGCACACGATTTCGGACATGCACCGCAGCGGCCATCGCTAGAGCCCAATACGATTTAGGCAGCGCGGCTTGCCGGATCATTGACTGCGCCATCGAGACCAATGTCCACTGCCGCTCAATCCGGCCATGTTGCCAATGCGCGTAAGGGGCAGTGATCTCCACGGCGATGTTGAAATCATCCAAGAGGTTTCGGAAGGCAGCACCTAAGAACACCGTGTCATTGTCCACCCTAAGACGACGAACCGTGTGCCCAAGAGAACGGATGGTAGTCAACATGCGACGGAACGAGGCGGGAGCCTCATCCTTGGAGCGGACCGCATCATGCAGGAGGAAACGGCTCCGGAAATCAACCGCACACAAGCTGTACCGCCGACCTCCCAAGGATGGAACACTCATATGACCGCAGAAGTCTAAGCCGAGGACCTCAAAGACACCAACGTTCCGTTCAGCCGGCTCACGAGAGATACGGCGGACGTGCGACTTACACACCGCACACGTCTCACAGAAGTCCAACTTTTCCGACGCAGAAAACGCCACACCCTCCACCTGAGTGGCCAAGAGCCCGTCCAATTGCGACTCGCCAAGGTGACCGAGTCGGGAATGCCACAACCGTTTTTCCAATGGCGCAGTGGCGACCGAAGCGGTAGGATTCGACGAAGCAACCCGCGCCGGCAACCACACCAACAAATGCGCGCGCTCCAACGGAACCACCACGCCACCACCATGACCGGCATGAAGACGAAGGTGGTCCACGGGATCAGCTAACACCACAGAATGACCTTGTCGCCGAGCTTGGGTGAGGCTGTAAAGCCGATGGTAAGACCACGACGCACGACGGGATAGCTCAAGAACGTGGAGCACATTCTTTAGCGTGGCAGGAATCTCCTCTCCATCTTCAGCCTTCACAATGATGCGGACCGAGCCCACGCCAACAGCGCGGGCGCTGATACCCTTCACCCAAAGCCGGTCGGTGAGCGCTCGATACTCACAAAAGTCACGGCGCACAGTAGTCATGTGATGGCTGGCGCCGCTGTCGGCCAACCACATCCACGTTTCCCCATCGCGCTCGAACATGTGTCGAACCTCGGAGAATGGCCTCGCAGGGGTGGCCGTCACGTCCATGATCGCCGGAAAAGCAACCGGGGAGTCCACTTGCGCAGAGTTACCTCCGGTGTTGTTGACGGGGCACTCGGACCTGCGATGGCCCTTCTTACCACAGCCATAGCAAACACCACGAAAAATTCTCGCTCCGCCTCTGCCATATGAGGTACGACGAGTAGTCGCAGCTCCTTGAAGAGATTTCAGTTGGTCTTGGAGCTCGGAGACTTGCCGCTTCAAAAGTTCAGTCGTTGAGTCATCATGAGACGCTGCAAAAGCCGTAGGCGTTGGGGGCTCCGTTGTATGTGATTGCGCACGACTCTCGATGCGCATGCCCTTTTGACGAAGATCACGCTTGACGGTATCCATGCTGAGGTCGTGTACGTCCCACGTGTCGGTGATGGAGTGGTATTCGCTGCGCAGGCCCTTCACCAAGTACATGATGATACGCCGGTCGTGGACGACGTCCCCAACTCGGGCAAGCTGTCGTTGCAGTCGAACTAACCGGTTCAGGTATTGAATGCCGCTCTCGCCGTCCGCTTGCGGCGTCTCCAAGTCCTGCAATAGTTCCGTACACCGGTAAATACTATCGTCCTCGTTATGATTGACTAACGCAGTCCATGCAGTGTGGCCGCAGGTCTTGTCATCCTCGCTAACATTATCGATAATGGAAAGATCGTCCTCCGGCAGCGCAAGAATCAATGTGGAGTACATGTCGACTTGTTGTTGAGAGGAAGCGGCACCATCCGACGACAAAGCCGGAGCCCACTTTTGCATCAAGCCAAATGCACGGAAACGTTTCTTCCACACGTCAAAATCTCGTCTCTCCCCACTGAACTTGGGTAGTTTCACGGAGTCCATAGCAGGTACGTCGGATGCGCTCGCAAGAGCACCAGAAAATCAGGAAAAATGCCAACAAGAAAAGCACCAAGTACCGGTGAAGAGGCGGGCGACACGGCTCAGAAAAGGATACGACAAAGGGCTGACCGAAGACGCAGTTGTACTCCCGGAGTCTATACAGCCAAGGGAATCAGAAACGAGTCTCAGAAGGTCGGTCAAGTGACGTCGTAGAGGAGTGCTAGTACACTTGTGGTAAGATGCCTTTCCAAAAATTCAGCCGGACCACTATAGGCTTTCACGAGAAAAGAAACTGGCGGGTGACAAGCTCCAGAAGCGAATAAAATTCCAGAAAGCGCCAAGCTATAACAAAGGAAAGCAAGCCGATCTTCACGTCACACGAGACGGCGTTCGGGGGTTCAAGCCGGCTCCAAGCGACACAAACAAGTCGCTACCAGCCGGGTATCGAAGTAAAGCTACAAACACAAGCAAGAGCCAGCCACTTTGTGAGCCAGCCGCACCTCACGTATCGTGCGACACCACAAAGGTCTACCACTCTTCGAGAAGCAAGCTCTAGGTTCCAGTCAAGACAAATGACTCCAACAACTAGCAGCTAGAGGGCCCATAACCTGTCAAAGTTGAGGGGGCAATAAGGAATGCTTACACTCGGTGAGTGACAATGCATGTCATCTCACCCTCAGCAAGTGCCTAGCACTTGCCTATCACAGGACACGTACTCACCTTGTGGTGAGCACACGCCAACATATATTTTGAGCCTTTAGATGATATCTAACGCTCACCAACTTGCCACCATCAGCAACCTAATCCTCTCTATTGTTGATTGACTTATCATCTTATTGTGCTGAGTCACAGCCGTACTATCACGATGCTACTCGACCAACATTGTTGTGTAGCAACTTGATTACCACACAAAACCATGTCTCGCAACAGAGATAAAGTCCATTGCTTTAATCCATGGCTATTTCATTAAGTACTGATAATTGTACGAACGGAATGCGGTAATGCATATTTATCTCCCGTGGGTTTTTAGGGTTTTAGGGTGATGTGACGGTTTCAAGTGCTCGCACGAACACCAACATTCCTCGTATAGGTGCTCGCCTTCCACTCCCTGGCAGCCTTGCATTGGGAGCTCTGTAAGGCAAACTTGATGCGGACCTCCGCACTTCCGCTTTGCTTGGCACGCCTTCGGTTCAGTCGGTCCATGACTATTATCCCTTCGCCATGGAGGATGGGGGCCGGTTGGCGCCGATGGCGGCTGAGTTGGTCGATCGCTTGGCTATTTTGGTGGCTGTTCGTCGCTTTACTTGCATGGGGGTCGCTGACTCTCGTTCTTTGCGCTCTGACAGTTATGTCCGTATGCAGCATTTTGTTCGTCGATCTACTTCTGTTCCGTTTCGGCGTTTTTGGGGGATGTGCGACGTGAATTCATGCAACGTCTTTCTGCTGCTCTTCATGGCACTTTGGGCTCTTATCTCCGCGACGCTTTTCAGGAGGGCAGTGCTGGTGCTGTGGCATGCCTTCCTGTTCCTCGGGCTTAGGTTTTTTTTTCTCCTTTTTTTTTTTTTTGCTTGGTGGCTTCCACGGCTTTTTCTTGTAAGAAAATTTTTTATATTTTTCTCCCGCGTCATTAAGTATGCAAGTCCTTTTGTATTTGATCAACTGATTACAAGAAGAACAAGATGAGCACGGACAGGCCTTTTGTATTTCCTTTCATAATTTGAGCATTTCTGTCATGTCGCTATCGCCACTTTGAGAATACGAGTGATATGTAGTTGCCGCGGTCTTGCGTCATGCGTCCAGTACTGCCATGGCCTTGGCCTTGACGCGAACTCTAGGCGGTTTGTCCGGAGTGGCCTTGGCGAAGGCGGCTCCGGAGGCGGCTTTGATTGTTGCAAGCAGACTGAGTTGCATTGTGCGATTCGCAAACGCGTATCATAAGGGCTAAACCTTGCTTGATACGACGCCTAGGCGAGACGTGTATCAACAACTGTGAGCCAAGTCGGCGGTCGCCTTGTCCGCATCAAAGATCGCTCGTCCTCTCTTGGTGAGGCGGAGTTAGCCTTGTCGAGTACGGGGTTGTCCGCTATCGCACGGTGGGTGCGATGGCCCGATGTGATGAGGACTGCGGTCGCTCTTTACTCAAAAAACGCATCCTACCGTCACTAAAGACAGCAATAAGATCCAAAGTACTACTAAAGTACTAATGAACCATATACGGGGGATGGGTCGGTAGCTCGAATGAGCAACGCCGATCGTCTTCGCTCTGGGCCTGGCCTCCCATTGAGCGACAGACTGGTGGACATAGGGCCCGTAGAAGTACATGCACCATCCACCTCTCCCCACCCGAGCCTAGCTCATCCATGTCAGTGGATCCGTAGCGACACCATACGGTACACACAGCAATGCGCAGCTTTCAGAGTTTTGAATTTCATCTCCTTGACAACTATCGCGCCACCCACTTCGAAACCCGAACATGTACCCGCCATAGTACTACGAATGTACAATCACACCCACGGCACACCCACACTGTACGTTATCGGACAATAGCGCAATTTCCGTAATATCATTAAATCTTAATAGTACTTATTGACATATCTCGCCATTTATACACGTAATTTCTCCGTAGTACATTGTAAAGGGTCGCGCGTTGTCTCGCTTAGCTACTCCATTGACCCGAAAATATGTACGCCATCGTAAATTCACCGATGGTACGGGAAACCCGCGACTACCACCACTGCTTGACGACAAAGTCCTTGTTGCGACTTGCCGCCACATGCATGTGGCTCACCCACCGCCAGCCGAGCTACGCCAAGCTGCCACTTTAAATACCATGGGCAAGCGGCATTGGAAGCATATAGCTTGTCGTAGTAGTAAAGCCAAGCGGGCGAGACCCCCGCAGGTTGGAACCGCCGCACCATCGGTAGGGGCGGCTGGTAATGTTGTTGCGGTCGTCGCGGGCGGGGCAGCAGCAACGCAAGATGAGCCTACACATCAATATGACGAAGAGCATACAACCGCCGACGGGCAAGAGCAACAAATTCCCGAGGACCACGAGGAGGCGGAAACTAGTAGGGAGATAAAGAAGTTGAGGGCGACAGTGGCGTCTCTAAAATCCGCGCTAGCGAGGTCACGCGACCAGTGTGCACGCCAACGCGCGAAGTTGCGTGACCTCGAAGTACATAGTGGAAACCTTGTAATGCAGCTCCAAGCCGGAGATTCCCGTTGGCGGAAACTATGCCGAACCCCAAAAAAAAGTGCCAGCGAATGGCTACAAGGCTACGTGAGTTGGGGTCGGGGTCGGGGTCGGAAGCGGACGGCGATGACGACGGTGACGAGCAGGTTCTAGGTGATGCGGCAAAAGCTAGCGATCCCGCATTCAACACTTTGCGCGATTTTGCGGACGTTGTTGCGAACGTTATCGCGACGGACGCGGAGGCAGCAGCTGGGCTAACGGGAGATATTGATGTGTCGGGGGACGAAGAAAAAGAATCCCTCCCTAGACAGCCCCGCCGACGTTTCAAAGCCCCTCAACTCCCTATCGTCGACGACGGAGCAATGGATTGGGAGCTAGATGAGTGCAACGACGACATCGGCGAAATATATGAGCAGCCCGCCCACCGACCGCCCGCCCTGTCCCACTACCTGCCCGTCCATTCCGAGCCGCAGCCGCCCGCGCACACGCAAACCGCCCAACCTCAGCTTATACGCCCCCAGCCGCAGCCCGCCGCCCAGCCCGCCGCCCAGCCCGAGATGCAGCATCAAAACAACAAGGAAGAAGAGCTACAGCCTCAAGCATCGAAAAAGGTGAATACTAAACTACTAAAGACATCAAGTACATTCCTCGCTCTGCTAGATAAGAAGGACTAATAGCCAACCCGGCAGCACCTCACATGCAAGGTGGATGACAAGAAAGCGTATGGATTTAAGGGAGCATTTTACAAAACTATACGGGCACACGTGGACTATAAAATACAAGAGTTCAGACATTACAAAGGCAAGCAACTTGGTAGAGGTAGAGGAGCCACAAGAAGGATGCCCTACGTCGGTCTTCGTTGACATCCTAGTCTCGTTCTTCAAGAGTCACGCCGACCTATTCAAGGACATCAGCATGCAACTTAAAATTGATGTCGCAAAGGAAGCAGAGCAACGAGCAGCGTGGACTATGGAGGCCCATTATCGCTCTATGGGGTTGGCTATATTTTGTGCACTAGATATGACAGAGAGGCGCTACCAAGCACCAATGAACTATCTTGGTAACAAAAAGGCGACAAAAGATGGGGAGTGGGCAAGGGTGCTCTTACCGGAAGGGACACCCATCCCCCTGCTGCCCTCTAAAAGCCACGTGCTATCCCAACGCAGCCGGTTCATGCACTCCCTAGGCTTCGCCATTGAAGATGAGAGCAAGGCCGCCTACTTTGATCCTTCCAAAGTGGTTGAGGCTAGGCTTAAGTACCTGTGGGAGTCGGGCAAGATGAGCTTGTCAGAGGGGCAGATAGTGCCAATGCATTTGTCACGGCAGCAGCAGCGGAGCGGGTCACACCTTACATGCACATCATGTCGGTAGAGATCCCAAAGATGATCCGCCGTTGGGGCAGCATGTCCAAGTATGGATGCCAAAGCATGGAGCGCATGCACCAGACTAACCAGTACCTGGCTCAAAAAAAATGCAACCGTCACAAACAACATGTAGCCGGGACAGTGGCTGCCGGCATTGCTGTGAAGGCGGTGGCTAGTGAGATGGGCCCCGCACATAGAGGCAAGGTCCGGGAGACCCGTGTGGGGGGTCATGTTAGCAAGGCGTGGCACAAGAACGCAAGTGATGCCATAGAGCGGCATGCAATGCGGATGGTGAAGTGGGAAACCATCGGGAGGGTAAGCTTCTTCTAGGTTACACTCCCATCACACCTACCCTAGGTCACCTACTCAGATATCGCCGCCGCGTGGAAGTGCTCGCTTCAAGTGAGCACGGCGACGGTTCCGTCCGCTCCCGGGTCCGCGCCCCCGAACAGCGATGCCACGTGAGGCATGACCAGAGGGAAGAGGGGTGTAGCAAGCACCACATGCGCTTCTAGAAAGGGAAGGGTGGATGCTAAAGGGGCGCAGGGGTGGATATGTAAGACCTACGCTCGCATCAACCTCATAATTCTCATGCGCCCACGCCGAAGTATTGGGGTGCATCTCCCACAGCTGCTTTCCGTCGGGGCCAACAGTAGAAATATTCCCTCGCTTCAAGTGGTCGCTGAACCCAACCACAGTGCGGGCTGCCTAGCAGCAACATCATGAACAACGCATGGTCAAGTCAATAAGACATTTCATTAAACACAAGCATAGATGACAACATGGGACAGTAGGATAAAAACAAAGGGAAGATGTATACCTCTTTACGAACGTAAGTAACATAGTCAGTATAAGGGGGGAGGATTGGCCATGTGACAGGGCAGACGTGCAACGCACCCCCAGCAGGTGTGATGGACAAATCCACCATAAGCGTTTCTGCATGGTGGAGCTCCCCCCCTTCGGTAGGAATCACCCAAATGGTGAATCCAATCGTTAAACGCTGACAATACCCATGCTTAGTCTTGTCACCAATGCGTTGCAACTTGACGTGAAGAGGAGGGGCAGCCATGGCGATGGTCCCACGCGGCGAAACTATCCGCATAGAGCGATAGCCAGGGCCACCACTACTTCCATGCAACACAAGCTCAGTCATACGAAAAAGCTAATAGACGGGAGAAAACGTGGTGAAGCACCAACATCTAGTTGAGTTGCTGCCGTCCTGGACGTCCTTCCACATTGTCGTCCTCTGCGCATATCTTGGGTGCTCATCTCCGATTGGGGAGGACCTCGCAGCTTGGTTGAGCGTCTTCACGTACGTCTCCCACAACTCTCCGTGCCATCCCTCACAAATAATAGTCGCGTAGGCCCGAGGGTCCACACATCGCAGCTCCTTCGCAGCTTGAACTCGAAAGGCCTCAAGGTAATCATCGTTCCTAAAAAAGCAAAACAACAAAAAGTATCGGAAATCTTTGTACCTACAACCATCGGCCACCATCTACACAAAGACGGCGGCCAAACGCAGGGAAGGCAGCGCGTACCTAAGGAAAGTGGCAGGCAGAGCCACCCCTCGGTGGCAACGGCGGCAGATGCCATTGCCGTCGCCGACCATGGGCGTCGTGCGCGCCATTACTCCTAGGCACGCGACGCACAGGTCCCGCTCCCCAAGAGCATTGCTCCACCTATGCCGCGGCAGGTCCTCCTCCGTCGTTTGTGTGCCGCTGCTCCGAACACAACGCCCCATTTCTTGGTTAGTTTGGCTTTGGGCATCACGGGGGATCCAGTGCCTCTTGATGAGCACAGCTGCAATACGGCACACCGGTAGAGTTAGAAAAGCGGGTACCTACGCGGGACCTCAAAAAATAAACGGTGCCTCTTAGCTTACGGTATATGCCACCTACGGAGTCGAGGTCGCAGCACGGAGGGGTTGGGGGACCAGAAAAACGAAAAGATTTTATTCCCAAAGTTAAACCCCACCTCTACAACGCGTCGGGGGGAGGATGGTGCAGCGTGCTGCGTGCCCCTCTACTTTGCGTGCGCGGGTGATAAGATGTGGGTGAAGGTAATTGGTAGTCGCGAACTTGATATTCGGAGCGGAAACTGGGCATAAATGGTGACATCTGAGTCAAAACGGTGTCCAGCTCGGTACACGAGTAAACTACTATGCCAGGAAGACTGTGCTAAGCGGGCACCGGTAAGGGTATTATCTCGAGGGAGCGCGACCTCGAAAACTGATGCTTCATGACGAACGAGGAAAACTTAACCCTGAGGTTCGTAGAATCCTACCTACCGAAACTTATCGATGCCGACAGTCATAGCGGGTCAAAGTAAGAATTTACACGCATTACAAACAAACCACCCTATGCACATATGTGTTGGGTGCGTGTGGAGCCTTTGTGCTGAAGCTGTGACGGCGTGATATGCGTGCCCCCCAAGGTCGTAGAGCAGGGTGTATGTTATCGAACTAGGTGAGAACAAGCAAATCGCGTAACGAGCCGCCCTAACAACCCCTCCGTCCGTAGCCGTAATAAAGAACCTAATGCACTACATGCACTGAGACGCGGCAAGGGTCATACTTACTTGGTGTACAGTGGTTGCGTGGGTTCATGGCTTTCCACTTCCAAAAGGGGGGGCACGGCCAGGCGAGATGAGCCGCTACCATTGACGCGGTGGAGAAGATGGTTTATGTGACGAGGCGAACGCACGCAAGCCTGTCAGACGCACTGTACTTGGCGACAACAAAATTGGCGAAAAACGTACGGGTACTGAAAATTCGTGCAAACGGTAAATGTCCGGGTTGTACAGGTACCCGAGTGTGCCGTGTCACTCGCTTACAAAAAGCTCCCCTCCGGGGGAGCGGCGCGCCACACCGCGCCCCACCGAGCGTCCGGACGTTCCCGTCTGCCGCCAACATCCACCAAACCCAGGTCCCATCAGGCCTGGTCGTGTGCCGCCAACACACGCAATCCACTCGAAATCCAAATCGAAACCACTCAACTAACCTCCCCGATTCGTTCCCCTACTCGGAATCACGCTCGATCAAGATGTCCTCGACCTCTAACCCCCCCCCACTTACAGGCAGGCGCTCTTGAGCGACCCCCCGGACCACGGGCGGTATACGGACCTCTGCGAACCCAGAAACCAACTCGCGGGCCACCCGGTAGCCCCGTTCCTCACGGTCCCACAACTGCCCCCAGTCAAACAGAACCTGGGCACCGCGTTGGACCCCTTCCCCATTCGTCGTGGACTCCAGACACCCCTGGTCTTCCCAGCCCCCCGGTCAACCACGGCCCTTGGGCCGGCCGACGACTTCTCTCCCCGTATGATCGACTCTTACCTTCTCACATGCAAGTACTCCACCACCCCCTCCCACCTCGCTCGCTTCTTGATTCACGGCGTCTTCCTGCCGGAATCGGCTCCCTCCTCGAACCCGATACACTCGGCATGCTCGGTGGCCCGCCGTTGGCTCCTCACCAACCGCGTCAAACATATAATCGGACGGGAACTCACCCATCACTCGCCGGCGATGGACAGCGAACAGCACCCGCACTCACCACCCGACAGCCCCGACGAGCTACGACACCACACCCTTGCATGTCGACCTCCTTACGGCTTTCGGGAAGTTTGTCTCGACATCCCCACCTCTTGCGTCGCGGTCGGCCTCCTATACCAACTCGCTTGACGCCAGCGTGAACTCCGATCGGCCGGTCCGGCACCAACCTCCGCAGCCTCCTCCCCCTCCCTCCTGGCAAAACTACGACAGCAGAAAATTCAATTCCTCCGCGATGCCTCACCCCTGTAGTCTCAGACCGGAGGGTGAAGATCCGCTCCCCCCTGTTCATTGATATCACCGGCCAAGAAACAGTCGCCCTCCTACAGGACCTTCTCACCTCCAACCTGGCGGTCGCGCTCACCTCCGCCGGATCGGCCCCCACGACCCACCCCCCAAGCGAGATTGAGGACCTACTTGAGCATGCCCAGTTCATCCTCCCATTCGCGGACGCCCTCCAACCCGTGGACATTCCCACCCCGATCGAGGACGACCCCTCCTCCCTCTGGGTGAATATCCTCCACTTGCCCAATAACCCCATTCATTCACAACCTGGCCCAGTTTCACTACACATATTTTTATGTTCACTTCACGAACCCGTACCCCCCAATAACCATCTTCACACCATCACCATCACACCCTCCCATTCACTGGACATGTTCCAGGCACTTCATGGGCGGCCACTTGCCTCACTGCAGTCCTCATCCAGTCCCGCCAATCCCTCTCCCTACCTTGCATCAGCCATGACGGCGTCATCCCACCCTCTCACTGGTTATACACCATGTTACACCAAACAGCTTATGAATACACACAGCATCACACACCTCCGTCAACCCTCCCATCCCACAACCCCCCCCAACCTCACTCACTACACAACCCTGCAGAAATTTCCAGATGGCTCATACTTCCGCTCCCACCCCTCCACCTCCCCCACCATCACCACCAGCATACAAATATCCCTTAGCACAACAAAATACTGCATCCTCATCTCAACCAATGGCACAGCCACTATCCCCCTCAACCACACTTTCATCCACAGAGGCGCACACACCCAGTCCACGTGCACCCTCAGCATCACCCCCCACCACTACTCAACCTTTGGTAGGGCCCGTCTCTCGGACCCTATCTTCACCACAACCCCCTCCCCACCATCTCTCTCACACACAAAAAACTACACCCTCTACCGCAACCCTCCCGCCCTCCTTCTCCAATAGACCCGCCACCTACAGGATTGTCACGTCTCCGACCAGTGGCCCCTCGAGCCCTCGGACTTTCACATGCATGCCGCCGACGAGGACACCCCCCTCGACCTCTCCTCCCTCCCCGACATCTAGCTCTCTTCCACCACCCCGGCCCCCGCCCCTAACCACTCAAAGACGCCCCACCACTCCCACACCTCCCACCCTGCCTCCACCTCCTCCTTCCACGCCAACCCTTCCCACACCTCCACCGCTCCCCCCAACACCCCCCACCCCACCACAACCCCTACCCACCTCCCCGACATCACTGAAGATTCTTCCGACCCTATGGACTCCTCTTCCTCCCCTACCCCTCACCACAACCACTCCCAACCCCACCCCCCCTCCACCACTCTCCCCACCTATATACCCGCCCACTCCCCCTCCACCCAACACTACTAACCTCCCCACACTCTCCCTCCTCCCCCCGGACTGACCGTGCGGTAACCCCCCTACCCTCGTCCCCCCACCGACCCCTCACTAAAACCCACACCCCAGGCCGGTATCGCGAAGCCCTCCCGCCCCTCCCGCAAGAAAACCTCCCCATCCCCCCCCCCCCTCGCGCCCCCCGCACCCCTCTCTCACCCCCCCCCCCAAAGACACTACCCCCCCCATACCCCCACGCCCAGCCCCCCCTCGGTCTCCCCCTCCGTTTCCCCCCCTCCCTCAACCCCACCCTCCTCCCCCTACCCCCCTCCTCACAAGACGGCGATGACTACACTCTCGATGACTTCGAAGACCTGCTGGAGGACGACTTAGGAGAGAACCACACCCTCCCCTTTGCCCTCCCCCCCCTCCAACGGTCCCAACAGCCCCCACAGGTCACCCCCGGCCGACAAGGCCAAATGTCAGCATTAGTCCCCCACATGACAACCCAGAGGTTAGACCCTACAACCAACCCCATACCCTACAGCCCGATATCCGACGCCACACTGTAAACACCATGCTTAAGTCAGCTCTCGCGGCCCACTTTAGCCCCCGCACCAGCAGCATCGCATTACATAACTACCTATTCGACCTAAATCTTGAAAGCGGCCTACCTACACCCATCGGTTACCTCGGTTCCTCTGCGGTTATCTCCTTCCAATGGGGACACTATCATGACCTCTCCAACCTCTATTGCATCGCTAACTCATTAACTAAACTCCACTCAAGTCCCTCCGCTTTATATACCGTCATCACCAATAACGAAGTCGATAATTACCACTACAACTCACAATACCCTTGCCAGTTGACTAACCTCTCTAACAGAGGCTCTCTCCCCCACCCGGGCACGCCCAACCACTCTCTCCTCGTCCTCACATGGCAACACTCTCACTTCGGACTCCTTCACCTAACCCACTCCTCCGCAACCTGGATTGACTCTCTACACCACCCCCCTCCGCCTGACCTCCTCACTCGCTCTCTCAATCTCCTATCCCACTGGAACTCTTCTCCCCCCCACCCGTCGGCGACCTACGCTTACACAACCCCCCGCGCCAAAACGACACAGGGAGCGCATGGTCGTGCGGAACCCACGCCCTTCTGCACACATACTTTATCACCACAACTCCCCCCGACCAACCGTACAACCCCCATTACTTCGACCCCCGCACCACCGTCTACTCCCTACACTCCCTCCTATGGCACCACACCTTCCGCTCCACTCCCCTCCCAGTTGGACGTCCTCAACTACTCACCGCCCTCCACCCCCCTCAACCTCCCTTCCCCCCTCAGCTCCCACCCCCTACCCTTCCCCCATCACCTATCCCTCCCCTCACCCTCCCTTCTTCCCCTCCTTCCCTTCCCCCTCCCATCCACCCTCCTCGCGCAAAACGCCCCCCCGACGACCCTCCCAACCCCTCCGCCTCCCTCCCCTCACCCATCCTCCAGCACCACACATCCCAACCCCTCCACCTCATTACCCTCAACACCCGCGGCCTCCACACCTCGATCATGGACGTTGAACACCTCACTACCTCACACCAACCCGACGTCCTCATCCTCACCGAAACCAACCACGCCACCCACAAATCCCGATGGCGTATCGCCCTCCCCCAATACCTCCTCAAAAGTTCTCGACCATGCTACTCACCTTTACCCCTACCCAACGCATGCGTTCTCTTCGCGGTCCGCAGAGCGTCGTTCCAGTCTGCCACTGTCCTAACCCCACCCTCCCACCTCATCCCCCACATAGCCGGCCTAACCCTCGTCCCACACTCAGGCACCCCCTACCTCCTCCTCGGAGCATACATGCCTCAGCTCCGCACC
>JAPMLY010003428.1:0-19526 GCA_026401115.1 Tetraselmis chui | reverse complement strand
TAGCCAGCATCGAATTCAAGACCAAAGAAGAGAAAACCAAGAACGACAACATGCTTCATCACGAAATTAACGCGAAATAAAATAAGTTGCACTATTTGCAACGTGACCGTGTTCTCAGGGCCACGTGACGCGTCCACAAACATGGTAACACCAAAGTTGACGACCGTCACCTCTCCGAAACACTTCCCAACCGACAGCAGGCAGCACCTATTTCAGTAGCTCGACCTCGGGCCACAACTCAGACTTCCAATATCTAGCTCCGTCTCGTAAACTGTGCAGGTCGATTTCTCGCTTCGACGCCTCCCAACAACGTCGGTTTACTTGTCACTCCTCACCTGTCGCGGACGGCTAACACCCCTAAAAACAGAATGGCGCTGTCAACGAAGCATTTCACCTCCTACACTAGCATGCCTCCTGCAGCCAACAGCACAGTAGGCAGGGCGTTACGGCCATCTTTCACTCCATTGCGTCAACTTTCCCCTCTGAAATGCCGTCGTTCCGTCGGCATGCTCCGTGTGCGTGCCGTCGCCGCCCCGCCGACGTCGCCGTCCACCAACGGCTCCGGTAACTCGGTGCACAACCCCGCGACCCCCGTGCCAGTCGCTCCCACACCCGCGCCCGCCCCCGCGCCCGCGCCACCCCTCGTCCCACCGCCAGCCCTATACGAGCGCGCCGTCGGTATGGGAGTCGCCAAGGCGAATCAAGACTGGGTGAAGATACTGGCGATGGGCGTAATGGCGGGCGTTATGATAGGTTTCGGCGCATTTATGGCCGCATCCATAGGCGCCTCTTGTCCGCAGCTCGCCGCCACCAACCCAGGCCTTCAAAAAATGGTCTACGGAGCCTTCGGTCTACCCTTTGGCTTGCTTCTGGTGCGCCCTCCATCACCCCTCCACCCCGTTGTGAAGCGGGGTCCCATAACCGACTATATCGAGTCTGACGAACAGCGCTCCGTACCTTTCCGTTTCCTCCACCTAACACACTCGTCTTACTCTCCCCATCCAGACACACTCATACAGGCACAACGCAACATCACGTCACGTCCCATCCCGCCATGTCAGCTAATTTCTCAAAGTCTCCACCGAGCAACACCTGTTTCAGTGTTGCGTAGTGTAGGCTATGGACCAACGCCCCTTCTGTGTTGTCTCATTTAAACACATATCACATCACCTCAAACCACTCTGGGGTCCATCTGCTGCGACATTGAGCTGCTCTTGTAGTTTTCCTTACGTCATGTCCTGTTGCCCTTACTGTCTAGCTGTCGAACACTTTATCGGCATTGCTCTTGTCGCTCATCACATCACCCGCATCAACAAACGCAGCAGACTTCGACGCGACTCGATATGCGTAGATATAACCTTGCATGCACTTGCTGACGTGTAGGGAATTGCTTGCTGTAGGTGCTGGTTTGCGGTGCGGAGCTGTTCACAGGAAACACCGCCCTCGTCACTGCTGCGCTGCACGAGGGGAAGGTCACCGTGGGTCAGCTGGCCAAGAGTTGGGGTATGAGCTACATCGGCAACTTTATCGGCTCCCTCCTCCTCGTGTATGCGGTGTTCCAGTGCGGACTCTTCGCCGCAGGCGCCGCTCCAGCTTCTATGGCGGTAGCAAAGACATCTCTCACCTTTTCCCAGGCCTTCTTCCGTGGCATCCTCTGCAACTTCCTCGTCTGCATGGGCATCTGGCAGGCATCCGCATCCAACAGCCTCCCGGGTAAGGCCATCGGCGTGTGGTTTCCCATCTCTGCGTTTGTGGCGCTCGGCCTCGAGCACTCGGTTGCCAACATGTTCATCATCCCAATGGGTATTGCCATTGGCGCACCTGTCACCTGGGCCGACCTGTTCCTGAAGAACCTCATCCCCGTGACGCTCGGCAACATTGTGGGCGGTGCTTTGTGTGTGGGTACCGCGTATGCCTTCTTCTTTGGCAAGCTGGGAAAGAAAGCGGAGTAGGGAGGTCATTGGATTGGCCATAACTACATATAAAAGGAAGGCGGGGCGAAAGCGGGTGTTGCATGTGCAATAACGACAGACAGCAGAGATAGACAAACACGCATTTGTAATATATTTTGATATTTTCAATTCGGTTTTGTTCATGCGCGTGTGCCTTTTGGTGTTCTTTTTTCAAGTACTTATTGTTTTGCCTTCGTTACAAAGGGTAGCCTGCGTCAGCTTAGTTGTGACTTTCTATGGACTCACGGGAGAATGGGGCGGGGGTGCTGCCTTTTGGGACGTCACTTGCATTCTCTACTCCAATGTATCAGACGGTAACGGAGGCAGACAGTAACGCCATGCGCTCCAGAGTCCAGTACACTCTTCCCATAAAATCCACTATTAGCGACACGCATTTATTTACCCGCCACACCCTGCCGCGATGGCCATGCAACTCAATTGGGGGAAGAATTATAATTCGCGATTAACACACCACGGCGCGTTGTTCACTGACATGGGCACATGTATCGTCACGCCCCTTTTACCGTGGGAACACACGTTGGATTTACGGCCCATATTTTGCGTGCCGAAATTCGTGCATGTGCATGTTATGCACGGCTCGATGCGTAGCTCGGTGCAAGTAGTGTCGCGACAAGCAGGAAGACTACTCGACACTAGGTTCTCAGCATTTTTGCACAATTGCACTAGTATACGCCGAGTGTGTTGCGCCCGGCCGTCTACAGAACGACAACACGGAGAATCGATTGTCGTGTGCACTTGGTTTTCTTGCCAGGTTTCTGGAAATACAAAAAATGAGCATGGGCAAGGGACCTATTGGGCTTGAGGGGCGGTGGACTTGCAGTCTAAGCACCCTAGCGCGCGGATCGCTGGCCTTTGGAGCTGGCGTATCGCCGGGCGTAAAAATGACGGTGAGCTTTCAAAGTAACCTAGCACGGGCCTTATTTGGCCTGCAACAAATGGCACGGCACCATGCCATCATGGGGCGTGAAGTGGGCAACGCCGTGAATAGAAGAAGTATAGAGCGGTGATTGGTGAGCGTATTGGCCGAGCGGGTGTGCGGGTGCCACCTGTCCATGGGTTGCTAGCCCCGCGCGAAAGTGGCAGATTTCAAAACCTTAAAAACTTTAGTTGGTTGTACGAGGGCCTGGATGACATCGGACGGCGGATGAAACCGGCCAAATTAAGTTGAAATAATGTCATCTTGAAATAGTCTATTACATAACACTACTCGTCACACTCGTACCCTCCCCTCCCCCTCTTCACAGATAAGCGAACCCAACGGAGAGGCTGACCCCGCGGTATTTTGGGCTCTTGTCTTCTTAATAAATCTTTCATTATGACTCGGGAATGCGCGTCGGGTAAGCGTGTATGAAGTCAATGTACGCGTCAGTTTGGGCAAAACGAGCTCCATTGGGGCGTCTCTAGAAAATCTTGTGACGCCTTCGTGCAGTGTCTTTCGTTCATACGGTGCTAGAAAAGTGGAATGTCGTCGTCGTTGAAGTGCGTCTTGATCAACAAATTTCCTCACGTCGGCCATTAAGCGGCTGGATGCACTCATCACAGATGCGAGAAACGTCGAACTTATCGCTATCATCTTCGTGCATCGTCACACGGACAACATGGAGAAGAGAAGCTCTGCATGAGGGCCTTAGACTGCTTACGTGAAACACCGTGTGTAAGAGTACTTCGGTTGGTAGTCTCCACTTGAAGATGTGCTTACCAATATGCTCCTCGACATGAAGAGGTCCAAGCTGCCGATCACGTAGCTTCTTGTTGGGCTGTCCTCGCAACGAAGTGCGGGGCTGTCAACGACTCTAGACGTGCATGTACCTCATCCTCGTGTAATTGTAACGCCGATCGTACCGCCATAGCATTTATTTCATTTCACGATTATTAACGCTCCGTTGCGTCTTGCGAAACTGGAAAGAATGGTCGCATGTTGAGCAACATGTCTAGAGTGAAGCCCATGTACGCCTCGAAAGGTGTGTGCTCTATTCCGAGTGCACGAGTAGCGTTGTACACAAAGTCTACCATAGGCAAGAGGGTTGTCTAATTCAATCCGTCGTGGTGGAAGAAATAACGCGTAATTGCTGAAACGTGATGTTGACGCGCTCCGTTAGACTGCCCGTTTATTTATGGGTGTCGACTAGAAGACATGTTGAGCCGCATTCCTAGGCGTCACTAGAGCGTTTGCAATAATCCAATGGCGAAGTTCATGTCGTGGTCAATAGAAATTAGATTTTACAAGAAGTACCGATAAATCGGTTGTTGTCTCTCGGCGGCGTACCCAATGCTACTATCCAGGTCTTAGGGTTAGGGTTTGACGTCGGGGGCCTCCTTGTCCATCCCTACCTCTCCGTCGACAGTATCAACATAACATAAATCAGGAGGGACACACATGGTCTGTCGCTATAATGAAAATATGAAATTACTATGCACGATGCGCGTAGTGCTCCCGCCGCTCGAGGGCGTTGATCATCCCAGGTGGTCAACATGTGCTCGTCGAGTCGGGCACGCTTGATATGGGCTCATGTGCAACTCTTGTCGTGCCGAAGCTTGCGGGGGATGATGCGGAAAACCGCCCCCCCGTTTAGGTCGTCGGAAGCCTCTATTCTATCCACGCACGTCCTCGTCCGAGATAATAGCCACTCATCCCTTTGCATCTCTCCTTCTAGCATGGGCTTCCCATTCCCTTCGGGGCAGGGGGGGGAGAGCACCATAGCCGCAATTGGCTGCCGTTTGTCGCTCCTCCCGTCGCGTTTGTATTGTCCCGGTCGGCTGTCAGATATTTCCAACACCGGCTGATCCGTACGATACCGCCCGTACCCCCCCCCTTGTGGATTACACTGCTAAGGGGCCATCTAAAGGGGTGGTGTGCTAACCCTAACCCCTAAGCTACTCATGTCGATGATGGGTACCGACGTGAAGAGATGGGGTGGGAAAGTCATATCATGGCTCCGACCTCAAAGGTACCAAGGACGGACTTGTCAAACGAAACTCTCCGTTCAAGGGTTTTCCGGCGGCAGCCGATCTGAATTCGGCGCCACCATACCGTGCCTCTCCTCTCGCCGTGCATGTCTTCCTCGTTGCTTGTGTCAAGCTCCACCCCCTTGGATGTGTCTGCTCGACCTCAAGAGCGTTGTTTGACCTCGAGCGAGCGCTTTTCCCTAGTGTTACTTCCCGGCTGTCCGCCGCTAGCTTCAATACCCGCGCTCCACCGCTGATCCGCCCGCGTACACTTCTCTCCAAAAAACTTTACTTGCACCGCCCCCGCCCCTTATCGGGAAAGTATTTGGGAGTATTCAGTCGCGAAAAGAAAACATATCGGACTAGTCGAGCGGGAGATCTCAGTGCTAGAGTACAAATACTATTATTTCAACAGCCCTCCGTACATGGCTTCCCGACAATTCTCGATCAGGCGGATCGCAGCTGCCGGCATCGCGTTATGCAGCCGTGCCATGCAGCACTCTACCGTGCAAGTCACGGCACGGCTACATGGTTACCAACGCCTACCGCGTGGAGGTAGAAGTAGGTGCCAACGGGCCTGCGGGCGCACCCCCTCCGAGGCCGCCGCTGCCGCGCCGCCGGCGGGCGCCGGATCGCAATCACTAACTAGCACGCGATTACGCGAGGCAGTCCGTGTAAAATGTTGACTCCATGTAAAAACAAAGTCGTAGTTTCATTTGCTAATAGTTTTTGCGCATGACAGAAATAAGATACTTGAGTCAACTGGTCGACTGCAATCATCACACTCGATCAAGCGTAGATATAACGCTTGCATGCACTGTGCTGACAGGTAGTCAGGGCCAACTATGCTTGCTGTAGGTGCTGTGTTAATGACGGAGCTGCGTCGAGAGCTGTTCAACCAGCGAAACTACCGCCCTATCGTCACTGCTGCGACTTGCACGACGCGGATGGTCGACCGTGACGTCTGTTGGCGTGTGTGCCTGTATGAGTGTGTTGGATGGGGAGAGTAAGACGAGTGTGTTAGGTGGAGGAAACGGAAAGGTACGGAGCGCTGTTCGTCAGACTCGATATAGTCGGTTATGGGACCCCGCTTCACAACGGGGTGGAGGGGTGATGGAGGGCGCACCAGAAGCAAGCCAAAGGGTAGACCGAAGGCTCCGTAGACCATTTTTTGAAGGCCTGGGTTGGTGGCGGCGAGCTGCGGACAAGAGGCGCCTATGGATGCGGCCATAAATGCGCCGAAACCTATCATAACGCCCGCCATTACGCCCATCGCCAGTATCTTCACCCAGTCTTGATTCGCCTTGGCGACTCCCATACCGACGGCGCGCTCGTATAGGGCTGGCGGTGGGACGAGGGGTGGCGCGGGCGCGGGGGCGGGCGCGGGTGTGGGAGCGACTGGCACGGGGGTCGCGGGGTTGTGCACCGAGTTACCGGAGCCGTTGGTGGACGGCGACGTCGGCGGGGCGGCGACGGCACGCACACGGAGCATGCCGACGGAACGACGGCATTTCAGAGGGGAAAGTTGACGCAATGGAGTGAAAGATGGCCGTAACGCCCTGCCTACTGTGCTGTTGGCTGCAGGAGGCATGCTAGTGTAGGAGGTGAAATGCTTCGTTGACAGCGCCATTCTGTTTTTAGGGGTGTTAGCCGTCCGCGACAGGTGAGGAGTGACAAGTAAACCGACGTTGTTGGGAGGCGTCGAAGCGAGAAATCGACCTGCACAGTTTACGAGACGGAGCTAGATATTGGAAGTCTGAGTTGTGGCCCGAGGTCGAGCTACTGAAATAGGTGCTGCCTGCTGTCGGTTGGGAAGTGTTTCGGAGAGGTGACGGTCGTCAACTTTGGTGTTACCATGTTTGTGGACGCGTCACGTGGCCCTGAGAACACGGTCACGTTGCAAATAGTGCAACTTATTTTATTTCGCGTTAATTTCGTGATGAAGCATGTTGTCGTTCTTGGTTTTCTCTTCTTTGGTCTTGAATTCGATGCTGGCTATTTCGATGCTTTATTTATGTATCTGACGCAGGGCAGGCTGAAATTAAAGTGCGCGCGAGTGCGGGTGCGGGTGCGGGTGCGAATACCTGTATTTATTTATTGACAAATAAAACAATTTCTTACAAGAAAAAGCAGTGGAGGCCACCAAGCAAAAAGAAGAAAAGAGGAAAAAACCTAAGCCCGAGGAACAGGAAGGCATGCCACAGCGTCAGCACTGCCCTCCTGAAAAGCGTCGCGGAGATAGGAGCCCAGAGTGCCATGAAGAGCAGCAAGAAGACGTTGCATGAATTCACATCGCACATCCCCCCAAAACGCCGAAAAGGGACATAAGTAGTTCGACGAGCGAAATGTTGCATACGGACAGCAGTGTCAGAGCGCAAGGAGCGAGAGTCAGTAGCACCCATGCCAAGGAAGCGACGAACAGCCACCAAAATAGCCAAGCGATTAACTAACTCAGCCGCCATCGGCGCCGACCGGCCTCCATCCTCCATGGCGAAGGGATAGTAGTCATGGATCGATTAAACCGAAGGCGTGCCAAGCAATGTAGAAGTGCGGAGGTGCGCATAAAGTTTGCCATGCTCACCTCCCAATGCAAGGCTGCCAGAGAGTGGGAGACGAGCACCTATACGTTGAACATTGGTGTTCTTGCGAGAACTTGTAACCGTGACATCAACAACATAATAACGGTGCGGAGCCATGAAGTCTAACCAAACCACATCCCCATGGCGATCTCGAGAAGCTCCCGACCGAATACGGCGGACCTCCAACCGCGATTCCCGCCCCTTAAAAGCCCCCGCTTCAAGCATGAGCTCTTCAAGCACGTGGACAATACGGTCGTGGAGTTGAATGATATACCAAGAGCACGGGCACCGGGGGATATGGTCCATAAGCATAGGAGTTGTGGAGCGCTCACCCGACACAAAGGTGCCCGATACCGTCGACGAAGATTCCGACCCGCGAGACTCTGAAGGAGCCTCATTGCACCGAGGGCACTTTCAAACATGAGAGGCGCGGTCCGCAGTCAAGCCAAGCACCCGGTGAGCTGCCATCGTATAGCAATCGGATGGCACCTTGAAGCTGGACTCATGTGAAGCAAAAAAGAGAGCCAAAGCCCCGCTACCCGTACCCGAAATCACCCTCATATAGTCCGGTGGGGAAGGTCTAGAAAACGCCAACAGGTCAAGGTAGGTCCGGGCACGAAGAATGCGCGAAATGCCCCGTTGAATGTGGCCCCCGGAATCTCCCAAGCGAGTGCGAGCATCGGGAGTCGGAAGTTGTAGGCAAGTCGATTGGGTAGCGGCCGCCACCGCATTGTTGACCGGAGATACCACCAACTCGACATCGGGCCCAACATAATCGGAAAGGTCTTGGTTTAGTGTGTTAGTCTACACCACGAGATCCGATTCTGAAAACCCGTCCATAGTGGAAATCGAATCATACGAATTGCGCATTTGGACCGCCCAAGGTAATGTAGAAGTGGCAACATTCAATAGTTCATGTCGGATGAGACCGTACAAAGGACCTAGCGACTCGGACTCGTAATCAATAATCAGGTTGGCGAGGGTCGCAGTGTTTGAAGCATAGTAAGCAAGTTCGGCGTCGAGCTCGAGGGACGGTACATTAAGCCACCCAAACTCCGCAAGGAGGGAAAGCTGGCGCTTAGCACAATTTTGTTGATCAAGTGTTTATACGTCCTGAGAAAGGCCCAAGATTCGGTAAACTGCTATATGAATGGCCCTATCCGCAATATCAAGGTACGGTCGGCAGATATATGTGGGGAGGGTGCGGAGCAAGATCCCATAGCGGCGTGCCGCACACGTGATCATCAAGCGAAAGGCGGCGTGTGTCCCTCCGAAGTCCGACATAGCAAAGCAAACGATATTGTCCAAGAGGAGTTGATGAGCCTTCACGGTGTCTTGCAGCCATGAATGAACACAATTCTTATTATGAGATGCTGGAGGGTCATATGCAATCGAGAAGTCCATAGCCAAAGGAGCTCCAAGGTTAACAGTACCCGTAACAACGGGGACCATCGCCCGTTTCCGGAGGTACCACGCACGAAAACTTGATTGGTTGAACATTCGAGCAAACTTTTCCCAATTCCTCCGTAGCCACCGTAATCACAGTCGGGACGAAAGGCGTTTTGATCAAATGCTTTCCATCGTCGAAAAAGACTTGGATCGGCGCTTAATCCTTGCACCGTTCCCCATTATTCCGGAGGGGAGTGCTGATTGCCAAATTGAACAAAAGCGGGCCAAGAGGATCTCCTTGTCGGACACCCGTACGACTTAACCGTGCCGTGCAAAAGCGAAGCATCGTTAGGGCCGAAATAATACACCGTGGAATCCCGTGAATATATCATCTCAACCAACGGGATAATAGGATGCAAGTCAGGGTTGTGTTTCGCCGACCTTACGTGACGGACTCATTACGGAAGCCGCAGCTGTTACGCGATTGGTCCAACGACGTAGCAAAATGCGAGTTAAACGCGCAAAACTTTCCCTTGGAATCCCGGTCACATCCTAACTCTAGACTTCATGCGGAAATCAAAAGCGCTTATGATTCGGATAAATGCTTACCCGAAAATCTCTGCCTACCCGGCTTGTACGTCAATCGAATGGACTCTTGTACGCCTGCAAGACAAGACTGTATATCCCGGACGTTTCCATAATATTGCGATCGAGAGTAATGTACGAACTACACACGACGCACCGACCGCGGGACATCTTGGTATTACTCGACTATTGGCGGCAGTGACCGGAACGTCTTGGTGGCCTAACATGAGGCGGACATTACAACACTACGTACGCAGATGTGTTACATGTAACAAGGCAACGCGACACAAGCCCTATTGCCAAATAGAATCGCGCGAGGTACCTAACCGACCCTTCGAACACGTATTGCTTGACCTAATTACGGACCTTCCCGAGTGCGATGGGTATGATGCTGTGGTGATATTCATATGTATGCTTACGAAACGGACGATTGTCGAGCCGACTACGAAAACAATTGCAACGGAGCAATTAGCGAAGGTTACGCACCACGTTGTTTTCCGGCATTTTGGTCTACCACGGAAATTGATATCCGATCGAGATCCCCGGCTTATGAGCGACTTCTCGCAAACCCTATTTAGGGCGATTGGCGCCAAGCTTAATATTTCGACGAGCTACCATCCTCAAACAAATTGCCAAACCGAACGAGTGAATCAAACATGGGAGCAAGTCATACGTTGCTACGTGCACCCCTTGCACGACGACTGAGTTGAACACCTAACCAACGTGGAGTTTGCGATCAACGCAGCGGTTTCTACGTTGACGACTATGTCTCCATTTAAGGCGAAACTGAAATTTGAGCCAACATCTCCAACGACGGCCACATGTAAACACAACGAGCCCAACCGTATTTCACCCGAGCCAATGAAGATTCTGGTTGAAATGCATAGATTTGCCCACGACTGCGTCAAGGCAGCCCAAGCGCATATTCGAGAATCTGCAAATCGGCACCGGTTACCAGTACCTTTTACAATTGGCAGCAAAGTTAAGCTCAAGGCGGCAAATCTACGATTTATTCAGCAATCATGTTATAAACTACGCGACCGCTACATTGGCCCGTTTCTCATTACGGGGGAAGTTTTCACGGTTGCGTTTCGGCTTAAGCAACCCCATGGAGTACGGATTCATGATGTTGTACACGCCAGTCTACTGAAAAAATGAAATTCAAACACAGAACATGCCGACAGTACGCAACGAATTCCGATTGTGCACGTTGCTAAGCAAGTTGAGGTCGACCGACTACTCGACGTGGCCTTCAACTCCAATGGCATTGGACTTTTGTTCAAAGTTCGTTGGGCGGCGCCTTTCGATGTGCCTAGCGAGGACACTTGGGAACCGATGCGAGGAGTCGACCACTTGAACATATTTTCCGAATTTCTTCGAACGGATGTCTTTCGAGACTTTCTGCCACCCATGACTTTGTCAGATTTCCCATCCGCAGGCTTGCAAGAACCCCGAAGACACCAGGACCTTGAGTGCTGCCCAACGAGGACGCTAGTGCTTCAGTAGGGGAGAGTGTCATATAAAATTGAAATTGTTCATAGCGAACCAATATTCTTGGCCGGTAGCCAAAAAACGTATCCTACCGTCACTAAATACCGTAATAAATTCCACAATACTACTAAAGTTCTCATGACCCGCAAAAAGGGATGGGTCGGTAGCTCGGATAAGCAACACCGACAGACTTCGCTCCGGGCTTGGCCTCCCTACGAGCGACGGACTGGTGGTCATATGGCCCGTTGCACAACGGGCACCGGCCACCTCTCCCCACCCGAGCTTAGCTCACCATGGTCAGTGGATCCGTAGCCACAGCAGACGGTACACACAACAAGGTGCTGCTTTCCGAATTTCGAATTCTGTCCCCCCGACAGCCCTCGCGCCACCCACTTTGAAATCCAAACACGTACCCACCTCAGTACTGCGGACATACAAAATCAGGCATCGCTTACAAAACTCCCCCCTCCACGGGACCGGCGCGCCACACCGCGCCCCACCGAGCGTCCGGACGTTCGCGTCCGCCGCCAACATCCAGCAAACCCAGGTCCCATCATACATGGTCGTGTGCCGCCAACACACGAAATCCACTACGACCCCACCTCTCAAACCCACGACCAACTCCCTAAACAAACCATATACTACCAACCTACCTTGGTCCATGTATCTTCAAACTCTACCCTCCCCCCCACAAACAAGCATATGCTCTTGCGGGATCGTCCCGCACAAACACACACCGCGGACCACTACAACCCCCGGAGCCGTCTAGCGGGATAGCCGCTTTCTCCACTCTTCACTGTGCCCCAACCACACCCAGCCGACCAAGACTTGGGCCCGGCATTGGAGCCCTCACATGGCAGAGGACTCCAGACGCCTCTGGTCCTCGCCGCCCCCAAGTCAACCACTGACATGGGACCTCTCAATCCGCACCGACGACCCGTACCGGTGCGATCGTCCCGCTCCGTCACACACTAAGGCCCACTCTAGCACCCAACGTCCCCTCCCGTTAGCCCACGCTGATGCACTCGTTAGCAACGCACTAAATTTGATACTTTTCTCTCACCTTAGCGCTTCTTAGCCATAGTGATGTAAAGTTGGACCAATAATGCAACATCATGAAACTCGAAACTCGTTTTCTTTCCGTGCAAAATATTTTGCAGGCGTGTTTCTTCTCCCTGCATTAACCACCGACCTGATCGGTACCCCCCGACTCCCCCTCCCCCTCACGCTACCATCCTACCCCACAATTACACTACTCTATTCGCAGCTGGACATGCTGCCTGGTCTGTCGCGCCGGCCCGTGCCATGTACGCTCCCTCTCGCCCACCCTCGCCGCTCGCCGACCGACACGCTCCGTACGCCGACGAATCTCGCTCTCCTTGCCAGATGCCATCAGCAGACACTACTACCCCGCCCACCTCTTCCCCCCTACCTAACTCTGTCGACGGTTGTCCTCCCCATGCTCCCTCGCTTTATCCATCGCTCGCTCCAATCGTTGTGCCCCTCCACTTTTTTATTTTTTTTATTTACATGGTAGCCCACCTACTAACCCGCCTAACACACCAGACCCTCGCGCTTACATGCGCTTACCTCAACTGTAGACCCTGGAGCACTCCCTCTCTCTCCCCCCTTCTCCACTCACCATGCTCTGCCCAACTTGCCCGTCGCTACAATAATGACAGCTCTCCCCCTGCTGAGATTAGCCCGCACGACTTGCTCTACCCGAATAATTAACCTATCGCCCGCTCCCCCACGTATCTACATGCCCCGGAAATATCGCTCCTCCCTTACAGACACATTATGGCATTCAAGTACCCGTAACATTCTAAGCGATGCACGTACCCCCCCGCCCCTACAGTCCCCACTTCCCTTAGGCCTGTTCCGAGGCTTCTCTCGGAAGCCCCGAAGCATATTTGAAACGATATCGACAGCCCCCTTTATCCATGCAGCTCCCCCCTATCGCCCCCTAATACTTACCACACCTTGCTTACAACTTTTCTCTCCCCATTCCCCTACCCTCTCCTACTCTCACCGCCATCCCTACACTTACCACCCCCTCTAAAGCTCCGAACGACCACCCGTTCCAAGGAGTTTATACTCTCCGACATGCGCAAGACCTCGACGATCGGACCCTCCGGAGCCTCACACCCTCGCCCTCCACAAGCCTCGGCCGGCAAGGCCGCAAATCATCCCTAACTCCACATCGGATGTGCCAAACGGCCCGGAGGCTAGACCCCGCAACACCCCCACCCCCCCCCCCCCCCCCCCCCCACCTCCCTACCTGACATTTGACTGCATATTATAATTACTCCGCATTCGGCCTCGCTTTAGCCTCAATTCAACCCCCAAACCTGCACCATCAAATTACACAACTACCTCTTTGACTCAAACCCTGAATGTGGCCTCCCCACCCCATCGGCAACCTCGACTCCTCCGCGGTGCTCTCCTTCCAGTGGGGACGTTACCAAGAACTAACCAACCTTTACTCCATAGCTACCTCCCTCGCTAAACTACACTGCACCACCTCTGAATCTTACATCATCATCACCACCGCCACAATAGCAAGTTGCAACTCCTCCTCTCCCTCGTGGAACGCTCTAACTTAGGCCGATTGGAGACCATCACGGTAGATTTTGGTAACAAACCCATCAAATCATCCTCTCCCCCTCCGCTCACTCACCACCCCCTTGACTGCCACCCCCCCATCCCACTCACATGCCCACCCGCCTAGTAGTTGCCGATCAAGGCCTCTCGCCTGACTCCCTCACCTCATGCCATGCCACCTTACCTGAAAACATCATCCTTTCCGCACTACACCCTCCCGCTCACAAACCCGACTTCTTCCGACTCCTCGAACCTAGATACGTTGGACACTCGAGCGGACGACGACGATATTCTTCGATTAAAAAAGATTCAATTAGGGGAATGCAAGTAGTGCACATACCACAACCTCTTCCACACCTCTCAAATGTTTTGCGACAAGTACACCCCTTAGCCAACGATACACGACAACATTGCCCGGGCACCACCGTCGACATTCTTCCCATCGTCATGAGCCGCACATGTACCCCTCACACCTCCATCATTACGAGCCTCAACTCCCTCTTCACTCTCCGCATCGACCCCCCCCGACAAACTTGTCTCGAAAACACGTCTCGACACCACACGCATCTTAACACAACTCCACTTGCACACTACACAATGGCTACACCATCTACTTCTCATGTATCGCATCAAATCTCGCAAGACCACACGCCCCACCTCCATCTACCGCACCCACACACGCCCTTGATTGCCAGCTACCATTCTCACGCACGACACACTCCCCGGAAGAGGAGTACAAACCGCCAACACCTTTTGGAGAGGTCGGATTTTAGCGGCTCACGGTCTAGCCCCTGACTTATAACTTCCCTATATGGCATTTCGTCGTCATAGCTTATGTAGTTTGCTTTTTGGCGCGTAGAAAAAAATCATGGCAATGTATCGATGTCGATGCCCATGTCGTGGCCGACTTTGGCGGGTTGCCGGAAGCTCTTGGATGGTTAACGCAAGAGTCCCAGGTGGTCGAGCAGATTGGCGAGCCGGTCGCGCACAGTGAGTCCTTCCGTTTAAGTGCTCGCGATAAACATAAAGTCGTCGACGTAGGGTTGGATTAGTGCCCCTCTCCAACTCGTTCGCCGTAGAATGTTTTGCTGCTAGTCCCTTGTTCTAGTCGTGCTCCGTATCCGGGGCTCATAGATGGTTTGCGAACGTTAGGATCATCTTGCAGAAATATAACGGTGAAAGGACCAACCCATACGTATCCCCGCGAGTCAGTTGAGTTGTCCTTGTTGACAATAAAGCATTCCCGGTCGGTTGAATCGATGCCGAGAGCGCAAAACCCGCCCGGAAGGTCGAAGTTGAACATGTAGTCTCTGTTGCATGTCTGGTGCTTCATTGAAATTGAAATTGAAATGGTTTACAACGTGTACCGGGTGAAATCGAATGTTGTACCTAAGCCCTCCCAACTATGCCATATAGGGAAGTTATAAGTCAGGGGCTAGACCGTGAGCCGCTAAAATCCGACCTCTCCAAAAGGTGTTGGCGGTTTGTACTCCTCTTCCGGGGAGTGTGTCGTGCGTGAGAATGGTAGCTGGCAATCAAGGGCGTGTGTGGGTGCGGTAGATGGAGGTGGGGCGTGTGGTCTTGCGAGATTTGATGCGATACATGAGAAGTAGATGGTGTAGCCATTGTGTAGTGTGCAAGTGGAGTTGTGTTAAGATGCGTGTGGTGTCGAGACGTGTTTTCGAGACAAGTTTGTCGGGGGGGGTCGATGCGGAGAGTGAAGAGGGAGTTGAGGCTCGTAATGATGGAGGTGTGAGGGGTACATGTGCGGCTCATGACGATGGGAAGAATGTCGACGGTGGTGCCCGGGCAATGTTGTCGTGTATCGTTGGCTAAGGGGTGTACTTGTCGCAAAACATTTGAGAGGTGTGGAAGAGGTTGTGGTATGTGCACTACTTGCATTCCCCTAATTGAATCTTTTTTAATCGAAGAATATCGTCGTCGTCCGCTCGAGTGTCCAACGTATCTAGGTTCGAGGAGTCGGAAGAAGTCGGGTTTGTGAGCGGGAGGGTGTAGTGCGGAAAGGATGATGTTTTCAGGTAAGGTGGCATGGCATGAGGTGAGGGAGTCAGGCGAGAGGCCTTGATCGGCAACTACTAGGCGGGTGGGCATGTGAGTGGGATGGGGGGGGTGGCAGTCAAGGGGGTGGTGAGTGAGCGGAGGGGGAGAGGATGATTTGATGGGTTTGTTACCAAAATCTACCGTGATGGTCTCCAATCGGCCTAAGTTAGAGCGTTCCACGAGGGAGAGGAGGAGTTGCAACTTGCTATTGTGGCGGTCTTGTCTAAGGCCGGACATAGAGGGGCAGCTACCGGCCGTGTGGCCGTTGCTGGTGAATTGACCGCACATAGGGCAGCGCAAGGTGGGGTTATGTGAGAGGAGGCGGGTGTTCTGTACTCCCCATATGAACACTTGCTTTTGTGTGAGCTGGACATTGGTTAGTGATGTGTGCTTTTCGTGTAGAGAGAAGCTTGCTCTGTTTGTCGCGGCGCGGGCGAGGAGGGCACCTTGTTTGGTGGTGTGGGAAAGGGGCGTATATGTGTGTTGGTGCTGCGTTTGTGCGCATCGGTTTTGAGGTTGGTGTACATGTAGGGCGTGGGTTCTACTTGTGTTTGGGGTATGAATGTGTATGGCTAGGTCCATGTGCCTAACGACACGTCTGAACCCGTGGTGTAGGTCGGGTCTGGCGGGTGGCCGTCCGAAACGAGGTTACCGAGTGCGTCGGCGAGGTCATTTCCTATGGAGTGGTTGTGTGCTTTGATTTTGCCTAGATATTTTTGGATTCCGGATGTGCATCGTGATCTGATGGTGTTTGAGACTGATTCGGGTGTGTCGCGGCATATGTGGCGGCGGTACTTGTTAGGGTAGTTCATGTATCCTTGGATGAGGCGGAGTGAGCATGCGCTGTCCGTGAGGAGGTGTGTGTGTGTGTGTGTGTGTCTTAGTTGTAGGCCGATGTCGTTGCCCGAGAGTTCTGCACGGTTAATGGTATGGGAGGAAGGTGGAGGTCACCAGAATTTTGACGCGTGTGTTCGAGGCAGGATGGGTGGCAGCCGCTCCAAGGGGGGGGGGACCTCCCTTTTTGGAGCCGTGAGGAGGAGAGCGGAACGCCATCCAGAGAGTTCCAACGGCGCGAATGAATTCGAGAGGTTGCGGAGGTACACGACGGTGCGGACTGCGCTTGACCACATGGAGTTAAGGACTTACATGTTGTCCGTCATGGCAGATGCATTATCTCAGAATGTGCGCCACGGGCGTTCGGCCTTGCCGAGTATGTGGTGGGCGTACGGGGCTGAGAATTGCACACCAACACCCAAACGACCACACATATGGCGGGTCACATCTGCCTCGAAAACCGTGTCCGAGTCGAATTTCAGGACTTAAGCAAAGGCACCGGACGAAGAATGGTGCCGCGCATGCATATGGCGAATTTCCATTATAATGGACTCGAGTTTCGAGCACGTGTCGTCTTTCGATTTCAGAAACCGCACCAATATGTAGTTGTGGTGTGGTGTAGTTGGTGTGGTGGCTTAGGACACGGGGAGGAATTGCGAGGTGCAGCACTTGCTTTGTGAAGTAAACATGAGTCACAAGGAAAAGTCTTTCACAACCATGCAAGGTGAGGGTCGTCAGTTTACCGTGGTCATGTTGTGACTCTGCATGTTAAGATGGCCAAAACGGTGGTGCCACGCAATTGGATCACAATGTGCAATGAGTGCTACACAACTGTCAACTCAAGCTGAACTATCCGCGGATGGCAGTCCCTTCGTCGGTGTAATGTGGTCCGGCAGATGAATACCGTTGCCGGACGGCTTTAGCACACCCATTCTTGTGCGCACCACGAGCAACCCAACATCAGAGTCGGCGGAGAAGATGATTTCGCAACCGGTCTGAGACTGCATCCAACTGACATTGAGGTCGCGGCCCGTGCGGTGTGCAAAGCGAGACGATAGATCCTGTGTATACAATTGTGGAAGGTGGGGGTTGTTCTCGGACCGTGACACGCCTACATACAATGATCGGACTCACCGGGTATCGATCCCGCGACCTTCTACGTATTAGGCGTGCGCTTTACCGGCTCACCGAAAAAGCATAGTTGACATATGTGGCCACATACAACATATGTACCAAACTACGACACTACCATGGCCCCCCCCTGGAGTCTCCCCGGACCGCAGCCCGGCTCCGAAACCAATGTGGAAGGTGGGGGTTGTTCTCGGACCGTGACACGCCTACATACAATGATGGGACTCACCGGGCATCGATCCCGCGACCTTCTACGTATTAGGCGTGCGCTTTACCGGCTCACCGAAAAAGCATAGTTGACATATGTGGCCACATATAACATATGTACCAAACTACGACACAATGCATGTACAGTGCGACGGATAGTTGTGCATGCACAAGGGGGATGGTAATCTGAATTGTTCCGCTTCCCATAACGTCAACCCCAACACCACCAATACAAGATGAGCCCGAAGAGGGCATGAACGTAATGAAATCGCTGCGAAAAGCGGTCAAGTTAATGGAGCAGGCCGCATCGACGACCCAAAATTGGGATAGATCGCGCCCGGGGGTGAGAAAGGATGAGAACGCAATAAAGCATAAGGAGAAACTCACCTCGGTGTCATCATAGACATTTGTGTACTCTTCCATAGAGGGCATGTCGAAAGACGCATGCGCGTGAGAGTCGTCATGGAAGACGTCACGCAAGAATGCAGTGTGAGCATAGGCATTGCCGCTGGGGGTGCCATACTTTTCCACAATCATCTTATGCTTAGTAAGTGTCTACTTCAACACTGCAATATTCGAGGCCGTGCCAGGTGTCGCGTTGTGCGTCATGTTGGCATGGAGCAACAATCTCAGTCGCATGTGCGTCCATGCGGGCGTTGATGAGCGCCATTTGCTCCAAAACGAGCGTGATCGCATCCGGGGGGTGTAGAGGTGTCCCGAGTGCTATACTGGGAGGTTTGTTCCTCAAGGTCGCTAGGAGTGTCGGCGGAGGGTTCCGCCGTGTGAAATTTGGGCGCCATTGTGAACGGCGGCGCTGACATGTAGCGACAAGCAGCGGTAAAAACCACTAGCCGCACTTGTGCCTAACAATAGTTCTAGAGAGACGGCATGTTGTCCGACGGCCCCTCGGCCTGCTGCCCCGGGGCGTCTCACATTACCTTTTATGTACTCTTCACCCAGTGTGGGGCACAAGTTGCAGCCACGGCCATGTAAGGTGTAGGGGTTCGCTAGCGGCTGGCTAGCGGATAATATACACACATATATATAAGTAAACTAGGGCTGTCGTGCACCCTGTGTATGCGAAATCACCCGATAGTGCCCCCCCCCCCCTTGTCCAACTTGGACATGTGTGCATCATGTCCACACACGACGAGTGCGTCGGTGTGGGTGGCTGTCTGTCGCCTTCGAGCAGTTGACTTAGGTGAGGTGGAGGTAAGTTTTGAAGCGTAGTTTATACCGGCGATACCGCCGACTACAAGGTGAAAGTACTAAGTGTCTATATAAACTTGCCTTCTGCGGGAGAGTTGGCGATCGCAGCTCGCCTAACTAGGTTGTCGCGCGTGAGTGACGTGAGGCGGGGGCCCATAACCTGTTGAACAGTGCAAACACGATCAATATGGAAGGTAACTAACGCACACGTAGTTACAGTCACAATCACGCAAAAGGGACATTCACATAGACAACCAGCCCGAGGCGTGGTGTCGGGACAACATAAGTGAGTGGGTTGTAGCCTAGCGACAGCCATGTACCGAATCAAACATGTTATCGGTATGTCCGATCTAGACATGTACTAATCATAACTAGAATAGCTTACAGTTGCTATCTACAACTAATAACTATAAGGTATCACTTACAACACTTCACCGACCACTCCGCCATCTACCTAGTCATCCCGGCCCCCTCATCCCTCGTCTTCAAACCAACCATCAATAACGGTCCCTCACCC
>JAPMLY010003427.1:0-17500 GCA_026401115.1 Tetraselmis chui | reverse complement strand
ACAGGCAGGGGAGCTCGCATCTGCTTCCACTGTATCAACAATGAGGGGAGCAAATAAATGCTTGTGATTATGAAACACAGGGGCGCTTCGTTCCAACAGCGTACACGCGAGGTAAGTATCACTAAAAACCTACAAGCAATGAGTTTGCGCGTGTGCGTGTTCACGTCTCTCTCTCTCTCTCTCTCTCTCTCTCTCTCTCTCTCTCTCTCTCTCTCTCTCTCTCTCTCTCTCTCTCTCTCTCTCTCTCTCTCTGTGCATGTGTGTATGTATGCTTATGCTTATTCATGTATGTATGACGATCAGAGAGAGAGCGCGAATATGCTATATAGGCATGTGTGTTCGTGTGTGTTAGTGTGTGTGTGTGTGTGTGTGTGTTTGTGTGCTTATGTGTGTGTGTGTGTGTGTGTGTGTGTGTGTGTGTGTGTGTGTGTGTCTGTGCGTGTCTCACTGTGTGAGTGTGTGTGTGCGCGCATGAGTGTGTGCATGTGTGTGAGTGTGCGTGCGTGCGCGCGCGCTTGTGTGTGTGTGCGCGCGCGTATACGTATTTGTCTATGTATGTGTACATGTGAATATGTTTGTGCTTGCGCGTATGCGTGGTTTTTTTTTTGTCTGTATGTGTGTTATGCGCATTTGCCTGTGCATGTGTGTGTGTGTGTGTGCGTGTGTGTTTGTGTGTGTGTGTGTTTGTGTGTGTTTGTATGTGTGCGCGCGCTTTCGTGTGTGTGTGTGTGTGTGTGTATGCGTGCGCGGGACGCGCGTTTGCAGGCATCTACTTGGCGCAGCTGATAAGATTACGTAGAACCGAGGAAGACCAGACGACGGGGGAGGATGTGACAAGGATGAGAGGATATGGCACAACACACAACAAGCTCCCTCCCGCTTTTGCTCCCGTCCATGCTGCCAACGGTGACATGGCTGCCGATAGAGCATCTGTGGGAGTGGAATAAGAAACGCAGTACTGATCTCCCCCGCCTGATATCCCCCCCCCCCCCAATGTCAAGTGACTTATGCCTTTTGTGCCATAGCCCCATGCTGCTGCTGGGCGCCTAAGCCGTTGTTGTTGTGGCGATGTTGATTAGTATTTAAAAGGCAGTGCCCTCAGTTGTCAGGCTCGGGGAATACTACTCCCGGATCATTGCAGAGGGAGCGGGATAGGACTCTGGTCAGAACGGTTCCATTGTCGTGCCGTATTGGCATATCTCGCACATATTTTAAGTTCTTTAACCTTTTCAATGCTCAGACTGTCCCAGCAAGTACAAGGCCGGGCGCGAATCATGTGCAGAGCATTCAAATCGTCGACTCTGGAGTCAAGCACTATCATCGTCTGCAAACGAGAAATAAATACGAGAGGATTGTCTCCAGCCGAATCGTCACTTCAGATAAGTGGCCATAATCAGCGAATGGGAATAGCGTCCATGGGTCAGAGATCTGAATAGAGCAATTCGGACTATCTCTGCGTCCAGGTGATGCTCACTACCTTGCCCTGGCTTTGACACTACCGTTTGGCTCATTCTCATCACCCCAATCCTCCGGAACACTTTGACGAGGCGCCACAGACGTCGCCACTGGAGAAATGATATCAGCGATCCTGAACTTTTGCCCTTTCATGGCGAATACCCAAGCGATGAAGGAGGTGGTGTAGAAGACGGCAGTAATGAAGAAGATCGCACGGTAATCGTTCGATCGCTCCAAAATTCTGCACAGGAAGACCAACAGGCTGTTGGTCCTATCCGACAATGTATCCAAATATACTGATGTGCAGTAGAGTAGGCATGCATATGAGTGTCAATGTGTGTGTGTGTGTGTGTGTGTGTGTGTGTGTGTGTGTATGTGCATGTGAGTGTGTGTGTATGTGAGTGTGTGTGTGTATGTGTGTATGTCCATGGGTGTGTGTATGGCTGCTAGTGTCTGTGTGTATACGCTTATGAGGGCGTATGCATGCATGTGTGTGTATGTGTGAGTGTGTGTGTGTGTGTGTGTGTGTGTGTGCATGTCGGTTTGTGTCTAAGTCAATACGCATATGCGGATGTGTGCACGTGTGCGTGTGTCTGCGTGTGCGTGCATGCGTGTCTCGGGGCGGTTTTTTTTAGGGGGGGAGGGGTTCACATTCCGGTCAAAAGGTTTCCCGCCACGCCAATCAGGATTCCAAATGAGTTGGTGATGCTGATGATCTTGCCAGCGTCCGATGGAGCTACATCCTGCAGGTAGGACTGGAACCCCGAGTAGCTGCGAGACATATCAGAAACAGCCATCAATGGAACTATTACATGGCCATTGATCTTGATAATGGATATGCGATGGAAGAGGATGTCCGTTTCAGATCTCAAGACCCGTTTCTCGCACCAATGCAATGGTTCATTGGATGGAGATGACGGGAGAATGAAGATAAGCACCTCTTCAGTGGGATTGGGGTAGCAGCCCTCTACCCTGCAGGCAGTGCCCACCTGAATGTCTGCATTACCAACAGACCAGCAATGCAGGCCACTTGCACAGCGGGCTGGACAACAAGCCCGGGCAGGAAGAGCGGCACCAGGAAGAGCGATGGGCCGATGGTGGCCAGACCCTGCATTAGGCGCCTGACCGTGGGGCGCGCCACTCCTCGTTCCAGAAGTGTATCCGCAAGGGTCCCCGAATTCAGGGAGGCCACAGCGCAGATCTGATAGCAACCAATCAACGAACCTTTCAATTCAACATGTACCACAGGTGAGTTTAAGTGAACCTAAGCATGCTGCGAGATAGTTGAACGTTGGGCTGCAGGGTGAATGACATGGCAGGAGTTATGGATGTACCAGCCAAGGCAGCCCGCTGATAAGGCCCATGAACTTGGGGTCGGTGTAGCCGAGAGAGGACATGAACGTTGGCGTCCAAGACTGCAGAATAAAGAAGCCCCAGCCTATGGCACTGCCAGAGAGCATCGAGGAGCCGCGTCCCGTCAGACAACAATAGTTGGCGAGAGAGAAAGCCTGCATGCTACCTCGGGACTGGGTGATTATAGGGAATGTGAATAGCAGTACTCCGCCTCACCTGTGCGTCCAAATAAGGACAAGCATCTGGAGCATCGCCGCCCATCTACATCGAAGCCCTTCCATTCCAGTCAGGCGTCGCGTGATGACAGGTCGATCCCTATCATCGTGCGAGCGCTCTCCTGGCTCGCCTCCCCTGGACGGACGGCTGCGGGAGGGTTGACGCAGTCCTCCCAGCACCTGCAGCCCTTTAAACTGTGGCCAGGCAAATGAAACAAGGCGTGGTGAGGGATAGGCAAGCAAAGCGTGGCCGAACTTCTCAACAAGCATGCGGGTATGGGTAGCTGCTGCCACGCACCCCTGCAACGATCCCGAGTAGCCCAAATAACACAAAAACGTTCTGCCTGAATGCACCCACGCATACTACCGAGGTTAGCACGCTAAATTTAGCTTCGCTAAAGTTTCTTGCTGGAAGCAGGAAATCGAGGAGCACGTTTTCGCAGAAATTGATGGCGTGAATTACGCAGTGCCTTACCAGGAGATATAGGTCGCCAGGAGGGGCGTTAGTACGTAGCCCGCCACAGTGCCCAGGTGAAAGCCAGTGTAAACTACGGACAGCGCTCGGGATCGGTGCGAGACCGGAACCCACCTGCGCTGCGATGAAAAATATTAGAAACCAAGACACATTGAAGCAAAGCGCTGTTTCTAATGTGTACGGGGACTCAATGAGGGCCGGCAGTGATGGTGGTGAGTGGCGTACTTTGCGGCAGCCGATGCCACAGATGGCATGATCACGGCTTGGGTGAAACCCATCAGAAATCGAGCCCCGATTAGAAGCGGCAGAGGGTTAGCGGTCGCAGTTGCGAGTGGAACAGCCAACGTCCCAAAGGACCTGACGATGGCAGACGGAAGAACGTAGAAACAGCAGCTCAGCATTTGCAGTGAGTGTGTAGAGACATCTTTCCTAAATAAGGTGTGCGATATATTCTGCGTCAGGTGGGCGGTGAGGCAGGTGCCAGCATATCATCCCCAGCAGCATGAGACGGTCGCCGCCCATTTTGTCAGCCACAAACCCAGCGGGCACCTGAATCATACAGCATGGCGCGTTAAATAATGTGGCATGCTCTGCATGCAGCATTGATGTATTGTGTATTGACGGTCACCTAGATAGGCAGGGCAGGGAGAGGCATGCCAGGGGACGTACCTGACCCACAAAGTACCCCAGAAGGATGGAGGACTGCAGAAGGCCCATCATGGCAGGTGTGTACCCGAATTGTTCCTGCATGATGACGGAACTCACGTCAGCATCATCACGCTCCTCGGCACACAGTTTGACGTGCATCGCGATGATGCATTGTGCGTTGCTTTTGATAGCCTGGAGTGCCACCCGTCTAGCTGTCCACCAGAGAATCACATTCATCCATGCATGCAAAGCATACATTATGATGAGCCACGGTATTGTCTCACCACAAACACGGGAACCGCTAGAACCGGAACCGTCGCCCGCGTCACGGAGCAGCTCGCCATCCCCACCGCCAGCATGCCAACCACTGCCTGCAGGGGGGAAGCCCACCCAGGCAGTTGAATTCAAACAGTTTGGCCAAGATACGACCAATGATGGCGCCACGGCAACGACCCTGCTCCCCTCAAGCTCTCACACACGGTACTTCTGAGCTCTCTTCGCCGTACCAACGTACATTACGGCTGCCGGCACGCTACCCGCCCTACCAAGTGATGTCGATAATTGCATGCATATATAATCATGCGGGTGTCAAGTACGTATGAGCGCTTACCGCCGCGGACTGTAGTCCCTCACTTTTTACTTCGCTCGACCCAACGCTCGTCGCCGATTCGGCGGAAGCATGGACTTTGTTTGGGCAACCGGTGTCGCGTCGTCTGCGTCGCAGCATCATTCGACAGCTACGGCACGGCGAGACGAGAACGAGAGGAGTGGGGCGATGCAGCGCCAGGTGACAACGTTGAAGACATGCTGAGCCGCACTCTATTCTATACTGAGTTGCAGCGGCTGTCCTACACGGGATTTTCGACAACACGGCTCTCCCCATTGTTGAGAAACTGACGTGAGCGGCGTGCTTGTTTGTGAGCGGTGACCACCTCTCCGTGGATACACTGAAACAAGTACAGGTACGCGTGCGATCGCCGCTAACGAGCAGGCACGAAAGTCTGTCGACCGTTTACGTAAAATCCTGGTCTTATGCAGGACGAAAAATAGTTTTGCATGCCGCGTCGCCCCTCGCGTCACCCTCACCCTAGCATCCAGACTGTCCGCTCTGATTTGTTTATTTCGAATCGTTATTGTGATGTTGTATGTGATGATTCGTAGAGTGCCGCTGCTCGACCATCGAGGCTGTAATCCGCTTTTTCGCATGAGCAGACTCCAGGGCGCGCGATGGCGCGCGCGGGGGTGAGAAGAGCTGATGAGTCCCCCGAAGAGGGACGCATCGGAGCAGAGCTTTTTTACAAAGCATGTCAAGTATAAATTTGTTAAAATTTCTCACAAGAAAAAGCAGTGGAGGCCACCAACCAAAAAAGAAGAAAGGAGGAAAAAATAATCTAAGCCCGAGGAACAGGAAGCATGTCAAGTATATATATCTAGCTACGGTCTCTGAAAGTACCAAGGTACTGGAAATGGGTATGTGCTCTCGACCGACGAATATGGCACCCAAACGTCCGCAAAATCCAGTCATCTTCAGGCACATATTGCCCGTGACGCTCGTATGTTTGTATTCTCGCAGGTGTGAGCCCTTTAAAAGTATAAACAAAGTCAAAAATAGCCCAACCACGCCCGGAGAAGCGGCGGGCCTCTCAATTTTGGCATCTTGGCCACGGATGGACAACCGTGCCGTTTTATTTCTTCGAGCTCTTGTCCACAACGCACCATGCCAAACGAGCGCCCCGAATCATATACACGGATAGTCCTCGACCGAAACAACACTCTCACGGTGATAATAGCTCCTTTGGTTAAGGCGCATGAGTGGGCAATCGCCGAGGTAAGGTACATTGCCTAGGTACTACGGCCGTCGACAATCCATCGACAAACTTGATTGCCGCCGCAGTTGCTGCCCAACCCGAGGCAAGACTGAGCATGAACATTGTGCATAATGTGTAGGTAGTACTGAAATAACATTTTGGTGTCACTTCATATTTTAGCGACGGTGCCGATCAGTTCTCTTGTCAGCCGATGATGCATGTTCTCTTGTCAAATTGACTAATTCAACGAATTAGGGCAAAGGCTCCCCCAAATCATATTCCGGGTTGTTATTCTTGACATTTTGAGCACAACAACAACACTAGTGCACACAGCAACACCTATTTCACGTATGAACTAGCCTTCGTTATGTCTCGTCTATCTGCATATCTTGTGTGTCTCTTGTGTGGAAGGTGGAGTTCATCTTGGACCATGACACGCTACATACCAAGATCGGACTCGCCGGGTATCGAAGCCGCGACCTTTAGCGTATTAGGCGTGCGCATTACCGACGTGTCGGAAAAGCATAGTTAACATATGTGGCCACATCCCACATGTGTACCAAACTATGACGACATTTGCGTAATTTGTGTTTGTGACGAGGTTTTCTCATGGTTGTGCGTGCACTTTCCGTGGCTATGCGAATAGAGAAATTAATCAAGTATGTCGCGTACGGGTACCTCCTTAAATGGAAGGTTCCATGGAATTTGAAAGTACCGGTATCCACCGCTAGTTAGGCCACATGTTGAGGTTTGTAGTTACCGTTGCTCTTTTTTACTTGAGTGTGCAACCGTATTGAATACGTCCCTCAAAGAGCATGATTAACGTACCCTATATTTATAGCCTTTGTGAAATATATGCCGTCATGGAACAAGTCCGGCGTGTAGTGCTCTCCACCCCGTATCAAGTGCAACGAGCTTTTTTCGCCTAAACTTGCGGGGTCTATCGCTTTTTGGCTCACCATTTTAGGCATCGCGCCGTCACTTTGTTTAAACTCAGCTTGCATCCCCCCCCCTCCCCCCCCCCCCCCCCGCCCCCGCCCCCCGCGTGTCTTGCGACCACCCGCTCAACAATAGCGCCCTATACATGGCCTAGGGGGTTGACACGAGGTCACCAATGCAAAGCTGTGCCTTGAAAGGACGCCACGGCCGCACGAAGATGCATGCCATATCGTTCGGGTGTGGTGGCGAATGGCCTTGGGATTGGGCGATCCCGTCATTGTTTGAACTAGTGCTGCGGACTAGCACGAGCCATCCGGGTATGCTTTCTCTAGGAGAGCAAAAAAGGATATTAAGGCGCCATCTCCTCGACGGACTAGTGTACAATGGGTTTTAGGGGGCGGGCTGGTGCTTAGGCAACACATGCCTATTGCCAAGGGATTGAAGATAATATCAAAATATTGGCCCCGTAGTCAGATAGTTCATAAATGCATATAATGTGGGGGGGGGGGGGGGGGGGGGGGGAGTTGAAGAACGGGGGAGGGGGATGAAGGAGAAAGAAGCGAGAGAGAGAGAGAGAGAGAGAGAGAGAGGAGAGAGAGAGAGAGGGAGCGAGAGGGAACGAGGCAGAAAGGGATGGAGGGGGTGAGAGGGAGGAAGAGAGATAGAGAGGGAGGGGGAAGGGGGGAGAAGGAATGAAGGATGCAAGTGAAGAGGGGTGTGAGGGAAAGGGGGGAGGTAGAGAAAGGGAGAGGGAGAGGGGGGTGGAGAGAAGGGGAAAGAGAGAGACATGAGGGAGGGAGTGGGAGTGAGGGGAAGGGGAGAGTAGGGGGAAAGGAGAGGAAGGAAGATAGAGAGAATGAGAGAGGGGGGGAAAGAGAGTCATATATGTATATAGATATTTATTTATTGCGTTTTTGGCTTCGGACCCGCCTACTTCGGGTCGCCTGGGCGAGCTCCATGACAAGTTCCCCGAGCATTGCGACCCAATTTTCCGCGTCGCGGTCTGTCGCATCGTCGGCCTACCCTCATCCCGCATCGTCTCTACTCTACGCTCCCCCATTGCTTGTGCTTCTTGTCATCTATCGGTTCAAGCTATGCGGGGTGCGTTTGCGCCGGCGGTTGTTGACATGTCGGATAATGCATGGGCCACTGCTTTTGCTGACCATTTGGCTCGATGCGGCGAAAATGCTTCGGTCCACACCGCTCACTCTTAGTTAGTGACGGCCCTTGCGGAAATCATCTCCGAGGTTCGTGGCGCACTCGGGGCTGGCGTCGAGGTTCTCACCGATCCCACGATGTTAGTTCACCTCCCCAACGGCAATGACGGCCTCCCCGCGGATGTGCGTGTCTTGCACTTCCACGGCATCCGAGGCTCAAAACTTGCTCTTCATGCCGTGGTTTCTGGTTTGTTCGGCGTTTCTAGCCCCCCGTCTCTCAAAGTCACTCTACGCCGTGCTCAGAAGACCAAGTTTGAGCAGTTCGTGGAGAAGGTGAGGAGTCGCCCCGACATCCATTTCATGCTCTTTGCATTCGCGGAATTTGGTACTCTCGGAGGACACACCACGGCTTTCTTGACGTAGCTAGCCAAGCATGAGCCGCCTCTAAGGGGATGCATGCCGGCAAGTTGTTGGCCTCCTGGCGCCGAAAGGTCTCTCTCTCTCTCTCTCTCTCTCTTTCTCTCGTTGCCTAGGTCTTTCTTTAGTTTAATCTGCTAGGTTTGTGAACAATGTAGCGCTTCCTTTTGCCATGCTTTGAATTCCGTGATCCTCTTGTCACTCTTGCCCTTTTGTTTCCCCTCCCTTTTTCCCTACTGTCCGTGCTCATGTTGTTATTTTGTAATTAATTTAGTAACGTCGCGAGGCGGCCGCCGACACGTACTGTACTGTGTGCTTGTATATTGACTGTACTCGTACTAGGTACTTTCCCAGCCATGACACCACGCTCCGCCGCGCCGCTCGATTTTGCGCCCCCAACTTCAAGCCCACATAGAAACGGCGACCCTGCACCAGCACGTTTACATTCTGTCACCTACTTGTTCGAAAGGAAGGAATCGTAACGGTTTTTGCTAGAGGAGCTATCTCATTCGGTAGTTTCGTGTGGTCGACCTCCAGGTTGCCCGAGGGCGAGTCGGTGACCGTAAGGCTTCAACATAGCCACTTCGCTTGCCCAGAGCGCTCGATTATTTCCCTTATTCGCACCTCTCATTTTATCAAGAGCCGTGGCGGCTGCCGTGTAGGTCTCCGCGACTGCGGCACCAACCCCTAGAGTCCAGTTCTTGCACGTTTTTTTACTTACGGCTTGGGAGAGAAAAGCAGCAGCAGAGGGCCAAGATGCAGCCGGCGTCGTCGAACCTTGGAGTGGCCTATATTTGCGGCGAGTGCGGCGCCGAGAATACGCTCAAACCGGGCGACGTCATACAGTGCCGCGAGTGCTGCTACCGAATCCTTTACAAGAAGCGGACCACGCGCATCGTTCAGTTCGAGGCGCGCTGACGATTCAGTCTAGTGCAAGGAGCGGTGACTTCCGGGCTTGAGTTGCTGCCGCCCCGCCCGCCGTGGCCCGCGCCTGCGCTTTCGCAGCTTGTAAGTATTTGAAGCTTTATATCATGTGAACCCACTCAGCCATATATCCCAGCACCGTCTTTTGTTGCGCATATGATTCAATACATCTCCAAACACCTGTCTGCATGAGACAGCTCTGCACAAGCGGCATGGTATGGGATGATTTAGCGTGCATGTGCTGCGGAGGGAGCTAGGGAGGGGAAGCGGTGCTACACAGGGAAATTCTCGGCAGTAGCAAGGACAAGCGCAGTTCATGTTAAAAGCTTATCATTGCAAATGACTGCTTGTGGAGTGAAGAAATGAGAGGGCATATATGTGTTCATTGGGCAACTTCAAGTTACAGACAATCACATCCATAAAGCATCCCGAAGCACCCGCTTTTATTTGCCAGTTTTGCGCAGGCGGCATGGCCGGAGATAGGATATATATGGCATGCATGGACTGCGGTGGAGCTAGGGAGAGGTATGTACCACAACAAAGGGAAATTTTCTGGAGTCTTAGCATCAGCAAAGACATGAGCAGGATATTCTGAACGGCTGTCAGTTCATGAGACTCTGTCTGCATTTGGAGGAAAAAAGGGCATGTATGTGTTTGATGGGAGAGTATAGATTACAGGTCATCAAATTCATACTGGGTCTACACGCACCAGCCTTCATGAGTCAGCTGTGCATAAGCGGCATTGCAGGGGATGGTGTGCCTATGGAGAGAGCCAGGAAAGGATACGCGCTTCAACACGGGGAAGCGTGATGGGCTCACGGCATCAGCACCAACAAGAGCATGTCGTGCTTTAAGGTTAGCACTTAACGTGACTCTACCTGAATGTGGAGAGCAGAAATAAAAGGGCATGTGCATGTTAATTGGGAGAGTATAGCCAACAGGCAATTACATTCATCACATCCCCGTCGAAGTATCGACATCATTCTCAATGCCTAGCTAGCTCGCCGCAACGGCAGTATCCTGATTCTCATCTTGTGCCTCACTGCATTGTACATACAGCCCATCCGGGGCTCGCCTCACTGAAATGGGTCTGCCACCTCTGTGAGCGACACGTTCTTGTAGTAGCCGGAGCCCGTCCTCTGCGCAGCGGGGAACCAATTCCGAACCATGTCTCGCAATACTGGGTCCGGCACAACAGCCTGGCACCAAGAAATGATCTCAGGCTGGCATTCTTCCAGGGTAATATTTACTTCTTGCGAGAGAAGGGAAAGGGTGGATGGGAGGGGAGGGGGCGTTACCGGATCGCGGTATCTGGCGAAGGACTTTCGGAATGCTGTGAAAACCTCACTCTCATGGCACCTTCCCTTTCGAAGGAGTCTCTGATCTGCGAATTGAGCTATTTGGGAGTATAGGTGTACCTCATTATCAGCAGGTGAGGCCAAGCAGCGTGCAAAGCACCAAGTGCGTATAAGGAATACAAAAGGGTGTGGTTGGATTCATTATTAGTGTGCGCGAGGGTCTCACCGAAGTCCTGCCACTGCTCCTCAAGTTTCATGGCCTCCTCTGGATTCAGCCTCTGCGGGCGCCCTGCCTCGTAGATCCCTGAAACCAGTATCGACCCGATGCCGGTGCTCACCGCCCATGTGGCATCACCTAGGCCCTGGGCGCATTACATAACCTTCACATCAACAACCGCCCCCCTTCCCCTGCAACACAAAAACAAACACTTGCAGAAACTAGGAAACTATAACACAGCCTCACATTCTACACACAAATATACAGGGTTTCACATAAACAGCTACACACACAGCTACACACACACACACACATACACACACACACACACACACACACACACACACACAGTCTCCAATACCATCGGTATGGACCAGCATGAGGGCAAGGAAAACACAAACGTTGTCTTTGCTCACCACTTCACAGATAGCAGCTATGGAGAATCCTGTCACAATGCAAACACCGCCAGCCGCGAGCCGCAGGCCCAAGGGAGCTGAGTAGTCTACAGCCTCTACCCTGAAGTGTTTAAAATAGGGCGAAATCAGAGAATGACATCACAACAACGGTGCTTAAGCGAAACAAAGTCAAACAAGAATCTGAACTGTTCGGCGCACTCACGGTTGTCCAGTCATGCGCCCAAACTTCTCAATCAGCCAGTCAGAGGGGCGTTCCGTCTCGATAGCGCCCAGAAAAAGCAAGAGGAGCTGCCAAGGGCTTCACAGAAGGTGAAGAGATTTAGGAGTTCCACTCAGTATGCAATTGCAGTTTTAAAACGCAATGACAAACCGTTGATCAACACACAGCACCGGTGCATGTAATGGTTGCGTGACGCTACCTGCAGAACCAAAGTGAAAAGCTCCACAGCAGCCCGCCAGCCACGTCACCAGCTCCAAACACGCCAAGGTTGGAACTGATAGCTGTTCCGTACACGATATCCTCCACCTCGTCCCTCCCCACCGTCGCACCAAGCACCACCGCCGCCATCAGAAGAACCACTGCGCACACAACACGCCGTAAGTGAGCGCACGCGTGCGCCATCGATCGCCTCAACTGCTTCTCGATATCACAAGCTGGCGCTTTCACCTCCTCCGGCGATGACGGCGTTGTCAACCTTGCGCTGCTCGTTCCTCTCGCGTACCTCCGCTTCAGTCCGCTGGTCCAGGTTCGGCCCCCGGCCTGCGCCGACCCGCAGCACTCGACGGTGCCCTGCCGTTATCTTCGGAATGGGCGGCTGGCCACCAACGAACGGCTGCGGAATAGCCGGAGTTTGACTGCGAAAGGGCGCATAAAGCGACGTTAAGTTGTGACAAAGGAACTGTCTAGCACCAAACACGAGTCGCGCAACTGATCGATACAAATGCTTCTTAATATACGGACAGAGGCTGTAACACGGCACACCGTCGCCTGGCCATCGTCGCTGCCGTCACGCCAACGCTCCGCGTACACATAGCCGTGCAGACACCTGGTGGTCGACGACAGCCTACCTTCACCGGCACCATTGTTTTTCGACGATGTGGTTTGGTCGTGCCCGTCGGGGGACTCCGCTGCTGCAATGCCTGTTGTAACAGCTCTTGTGCTCTGGATGCGGGTAGACCTCGGCGACAGACCACTGCTGGAGAATTGATCGCTGTTTTTACGATGACGGCACAAGCACAGTCGCTGGGCGGACCGAAACTCGATTCGTCTGGCGGGTGTAAGGCTGCAGGGTGTGGAGGGCGTGCAACGCATCAATTGCGAGATAAGTCGCGGAGCGCAACCAGCACACGACAGGGCCCACATGAGACTCAGCATGCTATCGTGGCGGAACACGATAGGTGATGGAAAAGTTTCTTACAAGAAATAAATAAGCGGAAACCACTAAGGCCCTTGTCAGATATTACTTGAGTTCGTCCGCGATAAAACTGTACCGAACTCAAGTAGAGTGCGCTAATCGGACGTCGTGAATAGCTTGAGTTGATTTCAGAATGACGTTTTGAACTCATGTGGCCGATTTTTCGAGCTCGGCACCTGAGTTTGAGGCCCGACCTCAAGTGGCCTCCGCAAACATGAGTTCGGCCCCGGAATCCGCGCCAAGAAAAATGCGGGCACATTTCGTGCACGCCATCGCCCTCGCCGTTGGCCCCGCCAAATAAACACCACGGCGGGCCATCTCTCCTGGACGCCACCTCTTCCGCGCTATGGAGGGAAGGGTTGCGGATCCTAGCCCCGGCGGCCAACCAGGAGGAGCCGCAGTCGTGCGTGTTAATGTTGGCGATGGCGGGGCTAGCGATAAGGCGCCGCCCGCCACTCCCGCCGGGCCTCCACTGGCGGCCTCCCCGGGCCAGACGCCCTCCTCGGGCGTAGGCCCTCGGACCCAACTCCTATTCAACGACGTCGTTGACGTGTCCGGTGGAGCGTCGGAGGGGGGTGAGGTCGAAGACGTTGGCGGAGATCTCCCCCAAGGCGGCGACGCAGGCGGTGTCCAACAGTTTGCCGCCAAGACGAAGGCCGGCAAAAAGCTTCCGCTCGCCAAGGCCTCCAGGCCTCCGAAACCCAACCATGCGGGGGAAAACACTGTCCCGCAGTGGAAGGTCGGGGAGTGTCTGGCAGTGTTCGACGCTTGCGTAGCTGCAACGGAGCGGCAGATGGAGTCGCAAGCACTCGATCGCCAAGCTTGGGCGGTCGAGGAGTATCCTGGTGGACGACGTGACGCGGGCGGGCATATGGCATAGCGGCAGCCCCACGCCCGACGATAGCAAGCGTATTCGGGTCAATGGAGGAGCTATACTGCAGCAGTTTGACAGCTTGAAGCGGGAGATTCTGAAAAGCGTAACCCCCTTGTATTTGGAGCTTCTTGATCTTGATGGTTGCTTCCCCAAAGGCAAAGGTGCAACACAGAATATTATGGACCAAGTGAAGCAGCAATACTACCTCAAGTTCGGCAAGAAGTCAGAGGGTGAGCCAGCGCAAGCCCCCACAGAATTCACTGACAAGTTCTTGGCGTGCTGGCAGCGATACGGCCCTCTTGCAGAAAGTTGCATGCAAGCCGCTTGCCTTATGTGAGTGTCCCCCCTGCCCCATGTCCCTTCCCACCCCGCCTCGTCAATGTCCAACAACTATACACATTTAGTCATTTCATCGTCCATTATGCAGCCATCGCCCCGTTGGTCGCGGAGAGGGCGGTGACACTTCCCGAGCCTCGTCGCGTGAGCGCAGCCGCAAGCGGCTGAGGGTGGGTGGTGCGGAGGACGTTTGCGGGATTTCCTCTAGTCAAGCACATGTTACAGGCAGTGAGGACCCGACAGATGGCGAGTTAGCTTCAGTTGCGTCGGCGCTGTCAGGTTTGACGGTAGAGTTAGGTCAGCACCGCATCGTGATGTAGCAGCAAGCGAATGCAGCTGACACCAAGAACAACATTGCTCAAAAACAAATGTTCCTAGCCAACCTCCCCGATTCAAACCCCCGTAAGCAGACCTTGATAGATTTGCTTTACAATGACATTATGCAGCAAGGGAAGTAAGTTGTAATAATGATAACACATCAGCTTTTTCTTCCATTGCCTTTCTGTGAAATACATTCTATATTGAAAGAACACGTCTTGTTTTGCTTATCATTCGTTCCAAATTGATCACACACACACACACACACGTAGACACATACACAGTGATCACAAAAAACATTTGTCTTTTCATTCATACCACACACACACACACACACACACACACACACACACACACACACACACACAAACACACACACACACACACACACACACACACAGTGATAACACACCCGCACACACTCACTTACACGGGGATCACACACTGAAACACACATTCTCCCAGGACGCTTCATTTTAATTTTTTTCCTGAGTTGATTTCCTTATCGTTCTAGTCGAAACTGAATGTAGAACAATGCCGATCAGAGGCACTATTCCGTGGCGTCTTTCAATGAGATGCCATTGAATTGACCTTGAGTGGCAAAGTAGATTCCCATCCATTATGCCACTGACACCAAGAATGTCTGTGAAATGCATTATATATGGAAAGCCGGTTGAAACATGTTTACACATTCACGGTGAGTTGAAAGGGCGGCATACAGCTGCGGGCTCTAACCATTCTACCTCACGTGCCTGCCATTTGTAAGCTAGGTGTGAAACAAGTTGATTTCTAAAAATGTCAAAATCTGCATATCTACCTCCGCCTCTACGTCATCATATGCCATTGAGCCTGACCGCGCGCGCGCGCACACACACACACACACACACACACACACACACACACACACACACACACACACACACACACAAATGCAGTCAGCAATTCACCCGAACCAACCATCACATCACATCAAATCACATCACATCACTCACGCAACACTTACCCACAAACACACCATGACCGTTGGGGGTTTGAGTCATCCCCAGCTGGCGGTCGATTTTCTTCCAGTCGTCTTCGTACTTGCCAATCGTGTCCAGCTCATCATACCGCAGAAGCATGTTATGCAGCACCACACACAGCTTGAACACCCGCTCCACGTCCTGCACATCCCTCAGGAGAACGGGGGAATCCACTAGAACGTGTCTCTTTTTTATGATACCGAATACCCTTTCTCATTTCTCACATGCATGGATAAGCAAACAACAACATCCATAAAAAATCTGAACGTGCAGGTGTTGTAGTATGCAATGGGACAGACGGACATGGTACTCACAATTTTTAGATACTTGTCCATAGTCGCCATCGTTTTGTCGTTCCTTGCGCCGTAATGGGCCTGGCTGCAGCTGTATATACACAAGTTGTGGCCCACACATACATTGAAAGCAACCGTTGGGTAACATTCCTTACCCACATACAAATGCTTGTCACGGGCTGGCGCACAGCCCAACTCACACATGCACACACACACACACACACACACACACACACACACACACACACACACATACACGCTCGCGCGCGCGGTGTTAGAGATTGACACACGTAACGCAGTTAAAGGGATGATACATAGAAAGTTATACACGAGCGAGCAATGCGTGGGAATCTATCGTCAAGATGCGCACCGAAAGTGGCTCATCGGCACCATGAAGGGGATAACACCATTTTCCATTTTCCCGTGATAACACCAGTTTTGCCGACCCCTGTGGGAAGAACAAGGATCGCTGGCTTGTTGGCATTCGTCCAACAGCTCTTCAGCTCCTGGGTCAGTTTGTTCAACATGGTCAGGGCGGCTATCACCGCGGCGTCGTCCAGGGTGGTGTTGTGTGGGCAGTAGGACTGCTTCACAGCCTTCTGGAACTCTGACCTGAGCGTTGTCAGTGCCTGGTGTTGTTGCATCAACAGCTTCCGCACATGCGTTAGACAGCAGAGAACGCCATTATCAGGTCAGACTGTCAATGACCTATGCATTATCAGCACCACGTGAGGAAGGCATGTGCAGCGGAATATAGCACAGTAGACGAAACAGTTCAAAGGTAGTCGCCATACCCGCACAGCTTGTTGTTCGACTACTCGCTGGCCCTTAGCAGCCCAATTCTTGACTTGCTTCAAAGCTTCTTCTTGCGGCGGCCGCAACACGCTCAGATCCAATCCCCTGTCGCGGCTAAAGTAGTTCTCCGAGCGCACATTGGTGCCGTTGTCGACGCTGTCTTGGCTTGTCTTGTAGAATTGCAGCACATGCTCTACGCAAGGCACAGTCGAGCATGCGGGTCACCTACAGCAGTGCCTAAAGCAATTATAGCTATTTGGCACGGTCACACACACACACACACACACACACACACATACACACACACACACACCCGCACTCACACAACACACACGCACACACACACACACACACACCAACACACATGTACATTGCTACATCCACCCACACATACGCACCTACATACGCACAAGGGCACGTATAGCTCGAATCTAGTCAGGCGCGCGTAAAGGAATATTTCTGAATTTGGGAACATTTGTATGGGTGGATGAACGGCGCTATAGAATGAAACAACTAATTGGTTATCTACACATGGGTAATGAAGAATTGCTAGGTGGATGAGCAGACAGATGAGCCGTGACCAGTTCGATTGAGGGGGGAGGAGATGGATGGACTGAATGAACCCCGATAGGCATGTGTGGCCGGATGGAAGGGTGCATTTAAGATTGACAACATGGTATAGGACTTTATGAACGACTGGCTGCCCTGATACAACTCTCACGAATCATTGGACGTATTGGTGGTGGTGATGTCATGGGTTCCTAACGGCGAGGGCGAGGGCGGTGGCGGCCTTATTGTTGTGTAAGCTGAGCATAACCACGGGGCGGGAGTGGTGAGGAGCAGCAGGCACCAGGGAGCTGCTGAAGCTGCATCTTTCTTTGAAGTGGTGCAAGTATATAGGAAGAATTACGGTTCCATTTGCGCGCGAATACGATTATTCATATCTCTGCTAATAAAAGACGGGAACACCGACAGTTCAGGCCGACGTTTAAGCAATTTATTATTGTATATTGCCGAATTCATCATTTGGGATGCGGACGAATTGATTTTTTAAATTGATATAAATAATAAGTAGCGCAGGATCCGAAAAAATATGTATTAAAACACAATAGCATTATATTAAACACG
>JAPMLY010003426.1:0-22686 GCA_026401115.1 Tetraselmis chui | reverse complement strand
CCAGTAGCATGACAGCAAACGCACGTTGGCTCTCGAAGCGCTGCGGCTGATGCCATTGTGTGCCTGAATGGGTGCATGAGTAAGTGAGAGCTAAATTATCGCTTGTGTTTTAATTCCCACAACGTCCGCTTTTGTTTTGTTTGACGCCTTCCTTCCATAGCGCGTTGCTGTTGAATGGTTGCGAATGTGTGAGGAAAGGAGAGGGCGTGGTGACGCATTCGGCGATTTGGCAATTTGCAGTTCGCCTGCATTTGCAAATCGTGCGTATCAATGGCAGCCGGCCCATAGGAGCCGGTAGCGAAATACAATAAAGTAAAATGTTTTTTATAGAGAGTACCACGTACCCGGGTAGCTTGACTATCTTAGCGAACATGTTGTGAATTTCTTTGGTCATATTGATATTATTATACAAGTTTGAAGTACACCGGGGGTGAGAATAGTTGGGTGTTGCCACGACGTTACAAATTCCAACCGCTAGATTGCGCCTGTCATAGTGGTCGTAAAACACAAACGTTGCGTTACCCCTTTGTCTGTATGACGCGCCGACACAGAGAGGTCGTCCACCTTCGCACTTTGCGCGAGCATAGCTCACGCAACGGAATCGAGACTCTCGGAGTCTAAGGAGGTGAAGATCTCTACCAGCACACGGTGTAGCTACATTCATTCACAAAAGTCCGGACAATATTTCGCACCTTCGCATGTGAAAAACGCATTCATGCGTCAATTTATAGATAAATCTTCTGAAATCCTAGCCAAAGCTTTGGCGCCCATGATGGATTGCGGCGACAAGTACGGGGGCTGAAATCTAGTACTACCAGGCTTGTGTGCGTGGGAGTTATCGCGCCCGCAATTGTGTTTTCATTTAACGCCCCCGGGATATACGATTGGTAAAGGCGCACCGGCACCCTCTATAGGCCCGCATTGAAGCGTTGTAAAACAATATGCAAATGTTCCATGCGTTCCTCACGTGTACGACTTTAGATGCCGACGTCATTGAGGTGCACAGTAACAAACTTGTGTAATTGTCTCGTTCATCACCCGTTGGACGGTAGATGGAGCATTACATAATCTAAAAGGCATGGCCACCCATTCCATTAGTCCATCACGAGTTTGGAATGTTGTCTCGTGAACATCTTGCACCCCGACTCGAACTTGCCAAAACCATGATGCCATATCCACGTGAGTGTATTAATTTTCGTCCTTTAGCTCGTCCAAGGTGTCATCAATAAGAGGTAATCCTTTCGAGTAACCTCAGTTAGGCCGAGGTAGTCGAAGCACATGCGCACAGCCATAAACCTTTCGAACGAATAAAACTGGAGAGCCAAATTTGCTGCGACTTGGTCGAACAAATTCAGCATCAATAGCGTCCTTAAGTTGTCGATACAACCCCTCTCGCTGAGCAAGCGGCGAAGCCTCTAACGCCGCATAGGACAGGTAGTGTCGATCGGATGATTCCAAAGTCGACTAACCGGCGGAGAGTCCACATGTTAAAGTACACTCCTCCACAAAAGTCCAAACATGCATTATGTTAAACATAAGCTAGTCGAGAACACGCTCCCATCTCACCACGTCAAGCACGACGACACCCGAGTACCACCCAATTGTAGGAGAGCCGGGAAGCAAGCACTAAGCCGTCATCCGGGGTGGCTAGACCTCAGCTTAAAGCGGGTGTTGTCGGTGGAGGTTGTCGAATTAAGCCCATAAATTCCCATGAAATTGTTTGAACTACGCACATCGGTTTGAGCGCCACGCTTGGGCATTGCTCAAGCGCTCATACCAAGCTGCATATTACTTTGTGTTCCACATAATCGTATTTTTGGGGACTTTTTGGAAGGGGTTTGGAGGCGTGGGTGCCGTGTTCAATGTGTGAGGTTTGGTTTGCGGGTGTGTGATTATTAGAGCACGGAAGTTCACGGCGCAGACACGGGTGATGTTTTTGGAAAACAAGCGAGCAAAAGCGCACATAAGACAAGCTTGGATAAACACTGCACGTTGTAAACACGCGAGGGTGATTGGCTTAGGGGAGGGGCGAGGTCCAACTTGGCCGTTAGGGACGCATCACGTTGACGGTGGTGTTTGGAATAGTGCTTGGGTGTGTGTGCTTGTGCCAACCACACTCGCCCCACGCGTGGTACACGTTGGGATTTAGGCTCGGAAATCGGTAGGAATTAAGAATTGGTAATGATGTATCGACAAACCCCGCACAAATCGCCTCATGAGGTGAGCCGAATTCGACGGATGTTGCTTGGCACCGCGGCTCAGCTTCGCCGGAATAACTCTGAAACTAAAAAACTTCACAAAAAAATTATGTTCGTGGGTGTTGGAACTCCAAAGTGAGTGCGTTCGACGCGCATTGAACAGACGCGTCCAACGGTACCTGTTTCAAAAAGTTTTGACCATATTTGAGTAAGTTTTATGATCGTTTGAACATTGTGGTCGATAGCAGCTTGCCCTTGGGTTGTGCGCATATCGGTGGTAAGCCTACATACGCGATTTCGTGCGTTTGCCCCACAGCGGCCTGCCCAACACTTCCTCCCTCCGTCGCCTAAGCATTATATTTGTGCGACCATTGCATCAACATTCATATTGCGGCGTTTTGCGCCCGTAATTCTTTTCATCTAACCAACAGGCTGACTGTTTGAAAGAGCGTGCCGCACGGGTGCGGGCGCGATAACCCCAAGTACACAAGCCCGGAAGTGCTTGAATTCGCCTCCCGTAGTTGTCGGCGCATTCCATCCTGGGCGCCAAAGCATTGCCCAGGATTTCAGGAGATTTGTCAATAGAATCGACGCATGTTACATTTTTATTTGCAAAGGTGCGAAATCTTGTCCGGAATTTTGTGGAGGAGTGTAGTTCCGGGAAGTCGCCGACCAACATTTTTCGTAAGTCATCGCGTTATTTGTCGCTGAGCTCGTCGCCAAGATGATATTCAGATGGCATCATCCGCCAGGTGTACCGTGAAAGTTCCCCAGACCGGCCCTCAGCTCGAGCACACTTCCTCATCGACTTTTGAACCTTCGTAGACGGCATGAGTAGACATTCGGGGGACCGCTCGATAAGTTGGTTTTCGATCACAGTGCCATCCATCAATGCAAAAAGTCGCTCGGCACCAAATTTAAGTGACGGTCGCTCATCGTCCAACCATGTTAAAGCCATCACAATATCGGCGGCACGCAAATCACGAAGGAAGTGAGATGTACGCACAAAGTCATACTAGGCGACAATGAAAGAGATGTCACACACATTAGTCGAAGAAACTCGCTGAGCGTTAGCAAGGCACAAAGGTGTCTTGGTAGACGACTTACGCATTTGTTGATCCATGAGCGTAACAAAGTCTACCGACACGAGATCTAGCGTCGCAGCGCAATCCACCAGCGTTGCTTGATGTCGTTGACCAGCCGAAGTAGAAACCGATAAAACAATTTGCAGCTAAGGATGAATTTCGGTGTAGTCCAAAAGAGCAGCAAGATAAGCCCTTTGTGCTAGTCGTTTATTAGCGATGAAGTCCACATCATCTTCTCCATGTACAAGTTGATCCTCCGTCGGCGTTACATATTATTTGGTGGTTGGAAGCGGGCATTCCGAATCCACCAGCCAAAGCTTGGCATGCCATGGAGCATGTGCCACCGTCTCTTGAAGCGTAGCGTTTGGTGTCGTTTGTCTAGTAAACAACTCCATACGGGAATGAAACTCTTGGTACAACTTCTAATTCGTTGTGAGCTTGTTGAACTTAGCCATCTTACTTCAAACGAAAATAGCAAGAGTATATTGTAACGATTTACAATGACAATGTTCAAAATGTTGCCCAATTTCGTCCGCGAGCTCCGAAGGTGGATTAATGAAAAGTCGCTCACTAGTCAAGTCTCCCGCTAAGACTGAGTCGCTAGGAGAACAATGAGGCAACTCCCGGTGCGCATTTAGCCCCTCATCATTGGCATACCCCTCCAAGAAGAAAGAGAATTGTTCGTGCAAAGGAGTAAAGACTGATCGACCAGTTTCAAACCAATTATACGTCGAGTTTTTATAGGTACTTCTCAATATTTGCTCTCTATGATGACGACGTCCGGCTTTACGAATTGCATAGCCTCATGTTGTGGTTGTCGTCTCCACCACAAGGGATACTGAAGTTGAAGGCTCAGCTTCAACAAGAAATAGCGGGGCGCGATGGGCGGTAGGAGTAGTAGCCGGCTGCTTTAGTCCATCATCATGGCAGCTTGGCCACCATCCTTATTGGTTGTCCGCCTTGTCCGCCGACTCGGTCTGAAGCATCGAGCATTTAGACATGCGATGTCCGGGCTTGTGGCCCTTGCAACATAGATACTTATCACGATGGCGTTAAAGTCGAATTGCCTCTTGTGACGCATCTTGCCTTTGCCCTTGCCCTTGCCCTTGCTTCGAGTCTTGTCCTTAGGATCATTCTCATGCTTGTCCGGACGAAGTTTCTTGCCTCCATGTCCGTTGTCATTTCCACCATTGTTTCGAGGATACTTGCCGTTACCACGGCCATCACCATTGCCATCAGTGTAGTCTTGAGAGCGATCAACGCGTCCTAGATGTGGAGAGTCGACCATCAAACGGCTTAGATAATTCTGTAACTCAACAATGGTTAAAGGTGTTACGGGCTTCGCGCGGTGCTACATGGCGTGCGTCATGACAATAATATTCGCTAGGCCATTAAGATAACGGTTGGGTGGAATATTGACATTCATGTAAGCCTTCGAACGCCTCTGAAAGTCGTTGAACATCATGGTGTAATCTAGAAAGCCATGTTAACTTGGTTGAGAGCCATCAAATACTTAATGGCGTTGTCTAGAATATTAGGCAAAATAGTTGTCTTCTTCAAAGCATCAACCAACTGTGTCGACATTCGCCGGAATTGCTATATGGTCTTGGAGTTGAACCACCTATGTCAGGCAGATTCATCAAAACGAGACGTAGCCCAAACTGAAAATTTGGACTTTGTATTACAACAAGTATCGGCAAACTTGATCGATTGCTATCTAAAGTGTGACGAGTACAGTCCTGCAACAGTACATTGCAGGACATTGTACAGGTACTCGTTACGGATATCAATTCGTGCTTTTCCACAGGATGGACGTATACTCGTGGGTACGTCGCTACTGCAATATTGTAATGGTGCTGATGCTACAGTACGACCAGTACCTCCCGGTACGTACAGATATGCATAATTAATCTAACCAGCCAGATGACGCGCCAGAGCGAGCTCTCCAATGCAGAAGGAGCCGCGTCGTGAAACCCAATGCTAGGCAGGCCGCGTCTCGAGGCGGATGACGACGGTTGAGCAGCACTAACGCCTGACACGTAAGCGTAGCTTGCAGGCGTAACTAGTCTGGGCTGAAACCTATTTAAGCCCAGTGCAGTAGAGGGAGGTGACAGAACCTTTTAACAATTCCTTTGTTCATTTACAACATCTACTGCCCAAGTACAGCAGTGAAACATCTTTCATCAATTACCTCTCGACAACATCAATTGCTATCTTGCAACAACAGAACTTGACAGACTAGAACAGATTTGTGCTAGCGTTTAGCTTTCAGAGGCTAACCGCCACACTGGTTTCGGAGCTCTTTGGTCGACGCACGCTTTCGTTGCTTGTTGATCTTCTTGAAGTTGTTTGCTTGAGTCGAGATGGCTTCTCTCGGAGCTGGACATTACGTGGTTTTGGTAATTCACGTCGGAGGAACTAAATCGTCGGATTTGAAGTTGGTGTTTCAGCGTGAGCCTCGTACTGGTAGAACTTGGTTCCCTGCTGGCTCTGTTTTACCTAACGAAGAGCCAGTCGACGCTGCTATTCGCGAGTTACACGAGGAGACCGGTCTTGTTTTGACACCGGATGATTTGACGCTGTTGAGTGGTGAACCTGTTAACGTTACGCTACCTCAAGGACGACAGCTTGTCTACGTGTACTCTGCGTCTATTCCTGTCCTGTTTGCTACGAACAACTTACGTACACCTGCTCAGGTCGAGCAGGTTGTTTTGGAACAGTCGACAGTTAATCCGGATGGCACTTACGTCGTCCCGGAAACCATCAACATAGACGGTCTGACACTTACGCCCTCACAGAAGGGGTTACTTCGTGCTGAGAAGCACAAGAGTGAGTTACTTCACTTTGGTTACGTGACTCAGTGGGAATCTTTCTATCGAGCAATGACACAACATGTTCCAGTCATGCATGAAGACACGTCTATCCCGAGACAACTCCACATGTACCCCCGGTTTACGACGGTCGACTCTGGTTCTGTCTGGCTGCTGATTGTTGGACACATCAACCGACTGACTGGAGTGGGACCTACAGATTTACGAATGGGAACGCCGATGCCTACCCAAAACTTTGCTGGACTATCTGTGACTCTTACGGAGACTCAGCGTAAGGCGGCAATTACTTCGCCGTACCAGAATGGTCAAGACCCACCTGTACTGGAGGATTGGCTCGAAGCTCAGCCTCAGCGTTTTGTAATGCTAGGGATTGCAGCTGACTCGTACGATGCAGTGTTCTGGGTTACTTCACAGTTTTCTGGACTCCTTGGTGGATGGTGGTTGAACCGGAAAAATCAGCCTCCAATTCCATCTACGTACAACGAGCTTGTTTCGGAGATACGCAAGTCTACGTTTCTTCCGAACATTCAGGACGACGCAATTACCGCTTTGCTAAGTTTTACGCAGAGCAACACAATGAGTTACGCGCTTTTTACTAAGAAGTACAACGACTACTTACGTCGTTCTCGTCAAGACCTGACAGCTGAGCTACAGTGTGTACGCTTCATTACTGGCCTTGCAAACGTGGACCTCCAGAGACTGGCTAGATCACACCGAGCTCAACTAGGTTACCGGATTACGCTCGTGGAGCTACAAAATTTTCTGAATGACGTCGTAACAGACTCGCCGGAACTAGGCAATGCAAGGTCTGCTGCTGGACCATGTGCCCAGTCCTCTCGCAAGCGCAACCTTGAAGACCCTTTTGAGGAGGCCTCTAACGTCTGGAAACGTAACAAGGGTGGCCGTGGACGAGGCCGCGGACGTGGACGTGGAGGTGGTAACAATGGTGGTCGTGGTGGCAACAATGGTGGACGTGGTCAAACATCCGGCCGCGAAGATTTTAATTCTATCGCAAATGCAATGACAGCAGAGGAGCGTAAGCGACACATGGACGAAGGACTCTGCTTCAAGTGCCACAAGAAGGGACATCGTTTGTTCCAATGCCCGGAGTTCAAAGGCAAGGCACCAATGCAACCTAAGAAGCAATGATGGTGGCAAGGTTGTTCTACAAATGAACTGGAGCAGCCGGCTACATCTACTGTTCATTCTGAGACACTGCTAGCTACAGAGGTCGTCGAGAAACCTTCGGCATCTCCATCGACTACAGTTGCGACACCTGTAACGCAAGTAGCAGGTCGTCGTCGTCAGACTAAGCAGAGATTGAGTCGTAAAACTGTAACCAGACGTTCAGTTGATTGGAAACTGGTTGACTCAGTCTTTGACCCTCTGCATGCACGATTCAACTTCACGTTGGAGGGATGTGCTGATGATGAAGGTCTTAACTCGCACGGTGACTTACCTCACTGTTCGCCGAGTGACTCGATTCTAGACAGAGACTTAACAGGAGAGAGGGTGTTCATCAACCCACCCTGGGAGTTAGCTGAGCAGATTGCGCAGCATTTTGAGGATTGTCGTCGGACATCTCCGACATCTACGATGGCTGTATTTGTACTACCGAAGTGGGCGAAATTTACTCAGGTGACTAAGCACTGGAAACTCTATCAAGAATTCCCAGCAAGGACACAGCTTTTTACACGTCAGTCACTGGAGAATCCAGCGCAACAGGAGGTGGTTGCTCCAGCCCCTTGGCCTGTACAGCTGTGGTTAGTCGACGCAGATTGTGCGTTTAACGACTTTTCAGAATCTACAGCACCTGATCAACCCGACTCGGTACCTGTACCAACAGACGACTCGGAACAGTCCATCGCTACGCTGCAACAATTTTCCTCGCCAGCTACAGCACTACTGACTGACCTCACGGAAGCTCGCCCGTTAATTCGAGCTGAGCTGTCTGTGAAAACTCCTGATGGCGGACAACAAATTTCTGGATTAGTGGACTGCGCTGCGACACTTGATTTTGTATCAGAGGACTTTGTACGACGCTTTGCTTTACAGACTCGGAAGTCTGCGAAATTGAAATTGAAATTGAAATTGTTTACAACATGTACCGTATGCGCCGGTTTTTCACCAAAAGCCGGATGCGTCGGCTGCTGTCTCTGGGCCCTCCCAACTACGTCAAACAGGGAACTTACAAGTCAGGGCTAGACCGTGAACCTCCTATGTCCAACCTCTCCAAGTGTGGTCAGGGGTGTTTTACTCCCCCCCGGGGAGGGTCTGGAGTGTTTGACAGGTGATGTGCAAGAAGGGGCATGGGTGGGTCAGTATGCGGATGCTAGGCGAGTGGTCATGCGTGATTTGGTGCGGTAGACAAGGAGGAGGTGGTGCAGCCATTGGACGGTGTGTGTATGGAGGGTGGAAAGGATGCGAGATGTGTCAAGGCGAGTTTTGGTGATGAGTTTGTCCGGAGGGTCGGTGCGGAGGGTGAGTAGGGAGGTGAGACTTTCGATGGTGGATGAGTGCGGTGTGCCCGTGCGGCTCATGACTATGGGTAGGATGTCGACCTCTGTACCTGGCCAGTGGTTGCGTATGGCGTTTGCGAGGGGTGTGTATTTGTTCCTAATCAAGCGGGCTGTGTGTGAGAGGTTGTGGTCGGTGCAGTATTTCCACTCCCCTATCTGAATTTTTTTGATAGACGAGTATCTACGGCGTCCGTTGTTGTGGCCCACGAAGCGAGGTTCGAGGAGGCGAATGAAATCGGGTTTATGTGCTGGGGGACGCAGCGCAGAAGGGAGGATGTCGGAGGGGAGGATAGCGGGACAAGAGGTTAGGGAGTCGGACGAGAGACCTTCGTCAGCATCAATGAGGCGGGTAGGCATGTGGGAGGGGTGTAGAGGATGACAGTCAAGAGGGGTGGAGGAGGTGGTGGGGTGGGTGAAAGATTTGATGGGTTTATTACCGAAGTCCGCAGTGATAGTTTCCCATCGACCGCCATTGTGGCGCTCAAGGAGAGACAGTAGGAGTTGTAGCGCGCTGTTGTGTCGGTCCTGTCTCAGTCCAGACATGGATGGGCAGTTACCGGCCATGTGGCCGTTGCTGGTGAATTGGCCGCACATTGGACATCGCAGGGTGGGATTGTGTGTGAGGAGGCGGGTGTTGTGGACTCCCCAAATGAATTCTTGTTTGTGGGTGAATTGTGTGTTGGTAAGGGATGAGTGTTTTTTGTGAAAGGTGAAGTCGGCACCATCCGCCGCTGCGCGGGCGAGTAGGGCGCCGTGTTTGGATGATTGTGAGAGGGGTATAAGTGTGTGTTTGCAGCTTTGAGTGTGTGCGTCGGCTTTGAGGTTTGTGTATATGTGGGGTATAGGTTCGCCTAGGGTTTGTGGGATGAGGGTGTAAGGCCAGGTCCAGCGTCCAATGGACACCTCCGAGCCTGTGGTGTATGTTGTATCTGGTGGGTGGCCATCAGCGACCTGGTTAGCGAGTGTGTCTGCGAGTTCGTTGCCGAGTGAATGGTTGTGTGCTTTGATTTTACCTAGATGTGTGCGGATGCCCGCTTCGCAGCGGGTTTTGAGGGTGTGTGTGATGGAGAGGAGTGTGTCTCGGTGGATGTTGTGCCTGTATGCGGAGGGGCAGTTAAGGTAACCTTGTATGAGGCGTAGGGAGCACGCACTGTCGGTAAGGAGGTGGGTATGTCCTAGTTGGAGGCCAATGGCGATACCAGCTAGTTCGGCACGATTTATGGTATGGGAGGGGGGGGTAGAGGTCACCAAGATTCTGATGTTGGTGTCCGAGGCGGGGTGGGTGGCTGCCGCTCCAAGAGGGGAATTGCCTCCTTTTTTCGAGCCGTCTGTGTATACGAAGTCCTGCGTGGTCCAAGCAAGGATTCCTCTGGTCGGGGAGTAGGTTAGTCGTGTGCGTTCTTGTAGGGGGTGGGTAAGGGGGTGGGTGGGGTTGGGGGGAAGGTGGTATATGCCCGCGGAGTGTGGGGTGTAGGAGGTGGTGAGGTGTGATGGTGGGGTGTTGATGGTGGGGTTTGGTAGGTGTGTGTCGTAGATAGATTCTAGGGTGTTGTGGAGTGCGGTCATGGCTGTGTGCGAGGGAAGGTTGTGGAGTGCGAGTGTGTTAGCGACGAGGTAGATGTCTACCTTCCAGCGTGTGCCGAAAGGGGTGGGGGTGGGGTGGCCGGTGTGTTGGTCGGGGGGTAGGAAGGTGTTCGCATCGTTGGGGAGGGTGTATAGGTGGTGTGTGTATGGGGAGTTGATGTATTTGGAATGGCGGTATGGTGTGTGTTCCCATCGGGGGAGAATGAGGATGGTAGCGCTGGGGGTGTGTGTGGCTGTAAGGTGTGCGCTGGTGATGGCATGTTCCATGGCTCGGCGCATGCATTCGTGGTCATATTCGGGGTTAGCAATGTTGGTGCCGTGCCATGTGTGTGGAGCATTACTGCCGCTGGATGAGAAGACTATGTCTTCTGGGTAAAGCGAATGATAGGTGTGTGAGTGGAGTGATTTGTTGAGGGGGTCGGAGTAGAGTTCTGTCTGGATGTTGAATGTGTGGCGCAGAGCCGAGAGGAGGTCCTCTCTAGTGGCCCATCTGTTGCGTGTGGTGGTGGTGGGTGTGGGGGATTGAATTTCCGACCGGGAGCCTAGACGATTAAGGAGGCGATAGACCTCCTCTTCGAACGTGTGGTGTGAGAGGTCTGGGCGAAAGAGTTGGTATAGATGACGGATGCGGGGACCGTTAAGGGTGGTAACCGCGCGGCCGTCGGGAGTGCAGAGTATGGTTGTGTCGGGGAGTGATGGATGTGCGTGGATGGCGAATTTACCGGTAGGGAGCATGTCAAGATCAGGGTTAATGGGGTCGTGGTTGAATGTGATTAGGGGGTGTGACCACGGAGGAGGTCCGGGTTCTGGCAGGATGGGTGCGGTGGAGGGGACAAAGCCAGAGTTAAATGCGGTGAGGGCGGTGGGGCCGGAGGGGGTCTCACTGATGGTGTCGTGGAGTTGAAGGCATGGGGCCCATTGGACCTCGTGGAGGTGTGTGAGGTCGTGTTGTTGGCCGCGAGCACACCAGTCGCATTGCCATGTGGCAGGACCCTGGGCTGGGCGGCATTGTGAGTGGATAGCAAAGTGCGGGCATGTGGAGCAGGTGGAGGAGGGTTCCAGGTGAAGAGGGTTATGGCAGAGGGAGCAATCAGTGGGGGAGGGGTGGGGTAGGGTTACCGATGTGGGGGTGGAGGAGATGATTCGGAAGCCTTCGTCTAGTTGGAGTTGGATGTCCCATTCTGTGAGGTGTTCCGGGGCCCACTCGACCATGTACTGTGTTTGTCCGTATTCTGTGTCTTTGTGTTTGGATATAATGCGTGTTACGTCGCAAGGAGGGAAGTGGTGGTCTGTGGGGGTGAGATATTCCGTGTCTATGTGTGTGACGCGGGGGGTGGGGGCGGTTGTGGGGGGGCGGGAGGGGTGGATGACTGGGGAGAAGTTGGAAGGGAGTCTAGGAAGGTGTGGGTCGAGATAGGGGAGCCAGGAGGGATGGAGGGTGGGGGGGGGGGGAGGCGTGTTTCGTATTGAGGTTCGTGACAGGGAGGCGGTTGTGGATAGTGTCAGTGGGTTCGGTGAGAATTGCCGCGAGGAGGCGAATTGGGATAGTGAGAGAGGTGTCGGACCCTGTGAGTTTGGAGATGGACTGACTGGATTTGAGGAGGATGGAGGAGGTTGTGGCGCGGAGGAGGACTTGTGGCCACGTGGTAATGTGATTCTGCCAGAGTGGGTTAAGGCGGGGAAGGAGAGAGGTGTGTGTTTTACGGGGAGGGAAGAACGGAGTGTCGCGTCTTGTCTGGTGAAATGGGTGCGAATAGTGGTGGCAATGGGGTTGGTGAGGGAGAGGGGAGGGATGTTGTGAAATAAGGTGCCGGCATCGCGTTGGGCACGTACAAGGCATCTGAGCGTGGGAAGGGAGAGGCTGCCTGCCATTATGGATTCAGTGGGCCAGTGGGAGTACGTGGTGGATATTTTGTGTATGTGGGCTCTGGCCATTTGGCCCCTGTAGCCGGGGGTGTTCAGGATTTTGTGAAGGTGGCAGACTGTGAGTTGAGCGGCATGGGTTTTGAGGGAGGGGAGGCCGTATCCGAGGTCGGATGTGGGTCGGTGTAGGGCAGTGCGGGGGAGGTTGCGTACCGAGGAGACGGCGGAGCGGAGGGCGCGGCAGATTTGTCCTTCAAGGGTGTCCAGTTGGGAGTCGCTGAAGAGTCCCAGTTGGAGGGTAAAGTGTTTGCCGAGTAGGAGGCCACGGATGGCGCGTATTCTGCGAGATTGGGTTAGTAGGGAGGTGGAGAGGGCGTTGATGAGGGAGGTAGTGGTGCGTTTGAGTTCGTGCCAATGTTTGGTGAAGGTGAGGGAGGTGTTGAGTTCGACTCCGAGGACTCGGTACGTTTCCGAGGGGCCAATGTAGGGAATGGGCGATGGTGTGGAGTTAGCGGTTATGAACTGCGATTGTAGGTGGGAAGTGAGGAGGGTGATGTTGGCATGTGAGAGGGCGTTACCCAAACGCCAAAGGGCACCGGTGATGCAGCATTTTTGGATGTTGACGGTCATACCTGTGTAGGCGCTGAAGAGGGAGAGTTTCTTGAGTTGTGTGGCCATGTTGGGGGTCGAACCCGTGGCTATGCTGAGGTCGTCGGCGAATCCGTGTCCTGGGTATGTGGCTGTGGGTTCTGTAGGGTCAACGTTAGTGGTGGGGGGTCCGGGCCGGTAGCCCCGGCTGCCCACCGTGAGCCAGCGGAGAAAGGGTTCAAGGAAGAGGGTGAAAAGGAATGGGGAGAGGGTATCTCCTTGCAGGGTACCTCGATTAATGTCGATGGAGGGGGTGGGACCATAAGGGGTAAGATAGTCCGTGGAGGAGACTCCGTAGAGGTGTTCGCATGTATCTACAAAAGTGGAGGGCATACCGAGTTGTCGCATGTGTTTGAACATGATGCGGTGGTCTGCGGCGTTGAAGGCGCCTTTGAAGTCCGCGTACATAACATAGATGTCTTTCTTGTGGAGTTTCGCGTCCTCCATGGCCATGATTATGGAGGAGAGGGCGTCGTGGATGCTGCGGTGTTGTCGGAATCCATCTTGTTGGTCGCTAAGTATGCCGTGGGTTTCGGCGTATTTCGAGCCTGCGTCTTTTATTAGTGCGGTCCACAGCTTAAGGAGGTTATTCATGAGGGCGATGGGGCGGTAGTTGTCGAGGAGGGTAGGGTCACCTTTTTTATGTAGGAGGCATGTAGTGCTGTGGCACCATTCAGGGGGTGTGTAGGAGTTGTGGGCGAGTAGGGATAGGAGAGAGTAGAGGGCGGAGCGGGTTTCTGGGGGTAGGAACTTCAGGATTTCATTGGGGATACCGTCGGGGCCGGGGGCCTTTCCTGTGCCGAGGGAGTTGAGGGTTTTATCGAATGTATCTCGGGTAATCATGTCGGCGAGAGTGAGAGTGGGGTCACCGCGGGGTTCGATGGTGTAGTTGTCGGGGTTATCAGGGTGTTCCCAGGGGGGTATGGGTAGGTCGGGCGGGGTGGCGCGCATGAGTTCGGTGGTGAAGTGGGAGTGGATTGCGTCGATGACGGCCGAAGGGGAGGAAGCCACGGTCTTATCGGGTTTGGTGATGCGGCGTAGGGTGGATGTTGCGGTGGTCGCCGGGAGGAGGCCACTTTTAATTTTCAAGCCGCGGTGGGTGGATTTTGGGGAGGCGTCGTAGGCATTATTGGCGCGGGTTTTAATCTTTTGTAGTAAATCTGTGGTGGTGTTTCGGAGGAGAAGGCGTATGCGCGCCTGGCATCTGTGACTGATTTCGGTAGGGGAGAGGTAATCGGAGGTTTGCAGGAGGGATTGGGCGAGGGGAAGAGGGCCTTTGTTGGTACTACATCGGCGGAGATTGCGTATGAGTTTACGCGTCTTTTTAGATAGCCAGGTAGGGGGAACGGTCGAAGTAGCGGGGCGGGGTTTCTTTGGGGGAAGGAGGGGCCAGATGGTGGCTGCGTGGTCCATGTGTTGGGAGAGGAGTGTGGTGAATTTGGATGCTAGGGTGTCGAGGGTGTCGGGAGTGGCCTGGTAAGGGGAGGTATTTATGATTTCCGCATGTAGGGAGGCTGTGGTGTTGAGGAGGTGTGGTGTACTACGTTGGTATGAAGTAATGTGATGTGGCAGGAGGGGGAGTTTAAAGGAGAATTTGCGGGTGGTGTGGTGAGGTTGTGGTGGGTCGTGGGTCGCGGGTGGTCGAGCGATTAGGGAGGAAGGGGCAGGGATGACGAGGTGAATCGCTGAGTGGTCGGAGAAGTGTGATGGAGAGGTAAAAGTGGAGCATGCGGGTGGGTTGAGGCTTAAGGGGGATGGGGGTGGAGTGAGCCAGTGGTCGAGGCATCCGTCGCTTCGGGGGAAGGTGGGGAGGGGGGGGTGGAGCGGTCGAAGGTGGTGTTTGAGGAGGGTGGTGAGGGCGGGGTTGCCCTGACCTGGTGTGGTGGTCGTTTGAAAGTCTCCTCCCCAGAGGATACGGTGTGTTGGGTAGTCGTCCGAGAGTCTGAGGCCCCAGGCTGCGACTTCCGCGTATAGGCGGGTGAGTTGAGCGTTGTGGAGTTGTGGCATGTAGACCCCGAGAAGGAGGTAAGGGTCACCTGAGTGGGGCACGAGTTTGAGTCCTGCGATGTGTGGTATTAGGTGGGGAGGAGGGGTAAGGACGGTGGCGGTGCTGAACGACTCTTTGCGGACCGCAAACAGAACTCCTGCAGAGGGTAATGGCACAGTTGAGTAGCGAGGACACGCGCTTTTGAGGAGGTAGTGGGGAAGGGCGATTCGCCAGCGTGATTTGTGAGTGTTGTGGGAGGTTTCGGTAAGGACGAGGATATCAGGGCGGTGAGTGGTGGTTAGGTGTTCCACATCCAGGATGGATGTGTGGAGTCCTCTGGTGTTAAGGTTAATGAGGTGTAGGGATTGTGGGAGGTGATGGGGGAGAAATGGCGTGGGTTGCGGGTGTGGTGTAGGGGGGGGGTCGGTTTGGGGTGGAGTGTCGTTGCTGGGTGTGTGAGTGTTGGTGGAGGAGGGGTGTGTTAGGTGAGGGGGTGTGGTACGGTGGTTGGTGGGTGGTAGGGCAGGTAGAAGGGGGGGGGGTGTGGGGAGGGAAGGGGTGGGGGTGGTTTTAGGTAGGGGGGCAGGAGAGGGGTGTATTTGTGTGGGTGGGGGGGAGGTCTGATGAGGGTGGAGGGCTGTCAGTAGTTGTGAGCGCCCGACAGGAAGAAGGGTAGAGCGAAAGATGTGGTGCCACAGGATAGAATGGAGGGAGTAGACAGAGTTTCTGGGGTCGAATTGTGGTGGTTCGTAGGCCTGGTTTGCAGGGGCTGTGAGAATAAAGTATGTGTGAAGGAGGACGTGGGTACCGCAGGACCACGCTCGAGGCCCGTCGTTCTGGCGAGGGGGGTTGAGGAGGCGAGGTGAGGAGATGAGGGGGGGGGGGGGACGAGTTCCAAGAGGCAAGGAGGGAGAGAGTGCGGGTGAGGAGGAATGGTGGAGGATTGTGGTGAAGTGAGTCGACCCAGGTGGCGGAATCGTGTGTCACGTGTAGAAGACCAAAGTGGGAGTGTTGCCATGTGAGAACAAGGAGGGAGTTATTGGGTGTGCCCGGTCGGGGAGGAGTGCCCCTGGTGGCGAGGTTAAGCCATTGGCTGGGGTATACGTGGTGGTTATGAAATGAGTCGACCTCAGTGTTTGTGATGATAGAATAAGTGTTGTAGGGGTTAGAGTGGAGTTTAGCAAGGGAGACGGCAATGCAGGATAGGTTTGAGAGGTCCTGATAGTGGCCCCATTGGAATGAGAGTATGGCCGAGGAGTCGAGGTGCCCGATAGGGGTGGGGAGGCCGTTTTCAAGGTTCAAATCGTATAGGTAGTTGTGAAGGCGAATGGCACAGGTATTGGGTGTGAAGTGTGGTGGAAGAGTGTCCCTGTGTGGGTTGTTTACACCATGGGTACGGATGTCATTGGGAGGAGGAGGGGCAGGGGTTAGGGGTCGGACCTCCGGGCCTGCTGGCCCGTCTGCAGAGGAGTTAGGGACGGCTTGTGGCCCCATCGGCCAAGGAGAAGTTAGAAGGGTTGTTGGGAGGTCCAGTGGTGGGAGACTGCTTCGCAGCGGCGGCGTCGTTGAGAAGTTCTTCATCAGGAAGGTCGTCGAGGTCGAGGTTCGAAGTGGCAGGGGAGGAGTCTGGAAGGGGGAGGCTGGAGGGGTGAGTTATGGGTGTGCGGGAAGGGGACCGGTAGTTGGGTTGGGTGTTATGGTGGGTGTGGGGGGGGGTGTGGCGCCTGGTAGTTGGAGTTACGCGGGGTGTGTGCCGGTGGGGGGGTGAGGCTCGGGTTTTTTTGGTTGCGGGTCGAGAGTGTTTCAGTACACCGGAAGGGGGGGCGGGTTGGAGTGATGGGTCTGTGGGGGCACGCTTTGAAGGGGAGGAGTCCATGGGGTCGTGGCGGGGAAGGGAGGGGGCTAGGGGGTGAAGGGGGGTTGATTGTGTGTTGAGGGTGGAATTCTGGTGTTGGGGGGAGGGGGGGGGTGGGGGTTGGTGACCTTGGGATGGGTGAGAGGAGGCGGGGGCAGGTTGCAGGAGAGGGGTGGATGAGGAGTCCATGTGGTCTGTTGAGGATTCGAGGATGGTGGGGAGGGAGGTTGGGGACGGTGAAATGTTGGTGGGTACGGACGGAGGGGCTTGATGGTGAGGTAGGGAGGGTTGTGGGGAAGGGGCGGGGGAGGGGGAGCGACGTTTTTTGGAAGGGCGTGGGGGGTGAGAGTGAAGGGGTGGGGGTGAGTGGGAGGGGGCCAGCAGGATGTCAGGGAGGGAGTCAAAGTCAAAGGGGGCATCATCGGGTGTGTCAAGCATGGTACCGTCTGCAGGCTCTTGTTGCCAGGCCTCGTATGTGTTGGTGGCCTGGAGGTGACCAGCCCATTGGAGGAGGAGGGAGGGGGGGTTGCGGAGAAGGGATTTGTGTTTTGTGATGGTGAGTGGGGGTGGAGAGGGGGTGGTGTGGAAAATGGGGTCTGTGATGCGGGACCTGCCGAAGATGGAGTAGTGGTGTGGTGTGATGTAAAGGGAGCATGTCGTGTGGGTGGGGGTGCCTCGGTGAATGTACGTGTGGGGTAGGGGGATGGTGGCGGTGCCGTTGGTGGAGACGAGTATGCAGTACATGGTGGTGGTGAGGGAGATTTGAATGCTTGTGGCAATGTGTGGGGAAGGGGAGGGGTGTGAGCGGAAGTACGAGCCATCGGGAAATTTTTGGAGGGAGGCATGGAGGGAGATGTTGAAGGGAGGGGGGGAGGGTCGGTGAGAGTGTGTGTGGGAGTGTGCATATTCTGAAGCAGTTTGGTGGAGGAGGGTGGAGAGCCAGTGTGAAGGAGGGATGGTGCCGTTAGGTGTCGGGCAGGGTAGTGGGAGGGGATGGGGTGATTGAATGAGGACTGTGGTGAGGCATGTGTCAGCCCAGGAAGTGCCTGGGACGTGGCCTGTGAGTGGGGGGGGTGTGATGATGATTGTGTAGTTTTGGGGGGTAGGGGGTACGGAGTGGATAGCATTTTGAAGGGTTGCGTGAAAATGTACAGGGCCTGATTGTGAAAGGAGTGGGTTATTGGAAGGGTGGAGGATATTCATCCAGAAGGAGGTGGGGTCGTTCTCAACCTGTATGGGGTCGCGCGTGGGTTGAAGGGCGTCCGCGATCTGAAGGAGGAGTTGGACGGGTTCAGGGAGGTCATCCACACAGGGGGTGGGGTCGGAGGCGCTGGTATTCCAGGTGTCGACGAGTTCCGTGGTGAGTCGATCGAGGAGGAGGGCCTGTAACAGGGGAACGACGTCTGGGCCGGAGAGATGAGTGAACAGGGGGGAGCTAATTTTCACTCGGCGGCCTGATACTGCGGGAACAGCGACAGCTCGGATAATCTGTATTTCCTGCTGTCTCAGAGTTTGGAGGAGGTGGGGGTCTGAGGCAGCGCGCGGTGGCGTTGGACCTCCCGACGGGAGTTCACGCTGGCGTGAAGCGAGCTGATAAAGGAGACCAACCGATATACAGGAGGTAGGGAGGTCCAGGCGGACCTCCTGATGTCCATGAGAAAGGCCGACCGGTAAAGGTGTAAGATCGAGTTGTTGGGGCATAGCAGGGTGAGAGGTGCGGGTGACAGAGGCCGACCAGCGCGCGCGATGGGCGAGTTCCCGACCGATTATATTTTTCACGCGGGCAGGAATATCGGTTAGGGCGTGAACCTTCTCGAGAAGCCATCGCCGAGCGAGTGAACAGGCGGAAATTAGCATGTGGGATGAGGATGTCGTGTCCGGGAGGAACACGCCGTGGAGCCAGAAGCTGGCATTGTCAGGCGGGGCTGTGGAGTATTGTCCTGTTAGGAGGTATGAGTCGATCTGGCGGGCGGAGAGGTCAACGGCCCTACCGAGAACTGGGGTAGTTGTTGGTACAGAGAGGACAAGGGGAGTTTGGAGGCCCGTGCCCGGAGTGGGTTCCAGTGGCGTTCCTCGTCCATGGTCCGCGGTCTCGAGTTGTGGGGCGGTGAGGAAGGGTGCGAGTGGGTGGCCCACAAGGCGATTACGGGGTCCGATGTGGTCGTCCGCGAAGAGGGGTGTAGGGCGGTCCTTAAGTAGGACCTGCTTGTAGGGGTCCGGGAGGTTGGGAGATGTCATGGTGATCGATCATGTGGTGTCGAAAGAAGGTGGATGGGTGTTCGAAGTGAGTAGAGGGGTAGGATTAGAGGTGGTCAGCGTGTGTTGGCGGCACACGACCAGGTCTGATGGGACCTGGGTTTGTTTTTCGCAGACGTCCGATGGGGACGTCCGGACGCTCGGAGGGGCGCGCGGTGGTGCGCCTGCTCCGTGGAGGTTTGGGACTTGTAATCCAGGTGATACGTATGTGTGTCGTAGTATTTGACGGGGTATTCGGAGGGATATTGGTGTGGGCGGCGCAGATTTCGATATGTGAATCGAATTCAAATTCGTGAAAGCTGCGCCTTTGAGCGTGTACCGTCTGATGGGGTTACGGATCCACTGACCTGGGTGAGCTAGGCTCGGTTGGGGAGAGGTGATCGGTGCCCGTCGTCCGACGGGCCCTGTGGTCACCAGTCTATCGCTCATAGGGAGGCCAAGCCCGGAGCGAAGACGGTCGGCGTTGCTCATCCGAGCTACCGACCCATCCCCTGTATTTTTTATGTCAGTAGTACTTTAGTAGTACTTTGGATCTTTGAAAGGTGGAATCATAACTTAGACGGGTAGTACTCCGTTGGCCTACCAATTAAAAAGATAAATGTAATCATGGCAACCATAAGCGCTCCAACGAGAAGCGGGCGATTTCTATGCGACATCATCACAAGTGTAGGCCGGGGACAACCCGCAAATGGCATGGGTGATCACGTGTGACTTGCTTTTTCGATTGGAGGTGGGATGCCGAGTGAATGACATTGTTGCGAGATTCCCTTAACGAGTTTACGGACAACATTAAGGAGATTGGCAATCTACCCCCTACACGCGAGTGTGACCTCGACATTAACTTCGAGTGTGACGAACCACCAAAGGAGCGAACATACCGTATGTCCTTGGTAGAGCTCCGAGAGGCTCAAGTGCAATTACAAGATTTACTCGCAACATGTTGGATTAATCCGACTAAATGTCCGTAAGGTGCCCTTACTCTACATTTACGCGAGAATGAGGATACCTTGCGTATGTGCTCATACTTCGGCATACCCAACAACCTTACAAGGAAAGTCCGTACCTTGTTACCCCGGATCGATGAATTATCCGACTCGCTAATAATGGGGCTATCTATTTAAATACGCTAGACATGTATTAGGGCTATCACCAACTTTGAGTCAAAAAGCGCGACATACATAAAACCACATTCCGGCCTCATTACGGAATGTTCAAGTCCAACGTTTTACCCTTTGGACTTTGCTACGCCCCAAATGGATTCCAAGCGGTGATGAATCGAGGCCTAGCCCCGTATCTAGGCAAACTCCGCGTGGTACATCTTGAGGACGTGTTGATCAAAAGTCTAACGGCCGATGAACACCTCGAGCATATTCGACTCGTGTTACGAGAGCCGGCGGAACACATACCAATGATTGTGTAGAACCACAACTACTTTATCCCAAGAAACAAAGGACCCCGCCCACACCGTTGAAACCACCCAAGCGCGGCTACATAGCAAGTCGAATTTCACAATCAAGACTTGGCCGCCGACCACAACGGATATGTCGTGGATTAAAAGCGTTTTGGGCATCATGGTTAGACGATTGCAATCGAGGATGCATGTGATCGCGTGTAAGTGGTGTGATTCGGATTTCCAAGAGGGGGGAAATTGCCATTGTCGGACATGCGAATATTGCATACGTCATTCGGGCGGAGATTGCGAGCTTGCTTTGCAATGAAAGGTGGAATCATAACTTAGACGGGTAGTACTCCGTTGGCCTACCAATTAAAAAGATAAATGTAATCATGGCAACCATAAGCGCTCCAACGAGAAGCGGGCGATTTCTATGCGACATCATCACAAGTGTAGGCCGGGGACAACCCGCAAATGGCATGGGTGATCACGTGTGACTTGCTTTTTCGATTGGAGGTGGGATGCCGAGTGAATGACATTGTTGCGAGATTCCCTTAACGAGTTTACGGACAACATTAAGGAGATTGGCAATCTACCCCCTACACGCGAGTGTGACCTCGACATTAACTTCGAGTGTGACGAACCACCAAAGGAGCGAACATACCGTATGTCCTTGGTAGAGCTCCGAGAGGCTCAAGTGCAATTACAAGTTTTACTCGCAACATGTTGGATTAATCCGACTAAATGTCCGTAAGGTGCCCTTACTCTACATTTACGCGAGAATGAGGATACCTTGCGTATGTGCTCATACTTCGGCATACCCAACAACCTTACAAGGAAAGTCCGTACCTTGTTACCCCGGATCGATGAATTATCCGACTCGCTAATAATGGGGCTATCTATTTAAATACGCTAGACATGTATTAGGGCTATCACCAACTTTGAGTCAAAAAGCGCGACATACATAAAACCACATTCCGGCCTCATTACGGAATGTTCAAGTCCAACGTTTTACCCTTTGGACTTTGCTACGCCCCAAATGGATTCCAAGCGGTGATGAATCGAGGCCTAGCCCCGTATCTAGGCAAACTCCGCGTGGTACATCTTGAGGACGTGTTGATCAAAAGTCTAACGGCCGATGAACACCTCGAGCATATTCGACTCGTGTTACGAGAGCCGGCGGAACACATACCAATGATTGTGTAGAACCACAACTACTTTATCCCAAGAAACAAAGGACCCCGCCCACACCGTTGAAACCACCCAAGCGCGGCTACATAGCAAGTCGAATTTCACAATCAAGACTTGGCCGCCGACCACAACGGATATGTCGTGGATTAAAAGCGTTTTGGGCATCATGGTTAGACGATTGCAATCGAGGATGCATGTGATCGCGTGTAAGTGGTGTGATTCGGATTTCCAAGAGGGGGGAAATTGCCATTGTCGGACATGCGAATATTGCATACGTCATTCGGGCGGAGATTGCGAGCTTGCTTTGCAATGAAAGGTGGAATCATAACTTAGACGGGTAGTACTCCGTTGGCCTACCAATTAAAAAGATAAATGTAATCATGGCAACCATAAGCGCTCCAACGAGAAGCGGGCGATTTCTATGCGACATCATCACAAGTGTAGGCCGGGGACAACCCGCAAATGGCATGGGTGATCACGTGTGACTTGCTTTTTCGATTGGAGGTGGGATGCCGAGTGAATGACATTGTTGCGAGATTCCCTTAACGAGTTTACGGACAACATTAAGGAGATTGGCAATCTACCCCCTACACGCGAGTGTGACCTCGACATTAACTTCGAGTGTGACGAACCACCAAAGGAGCGAACATACCGTATGTCCTTGGTAGAGCTCCGAGAGGCTCAAGTGCAATTACAAGTTTTACTCGCAACATGTTGGATTAATCCGACTAAATGTCCGTAAGGTGCCCTTACTCTACATTTACGCGAGAATGAGGATACCTTGCGTATGTGCTCATACTTCGGCATACCCAACAACCTTACAAGGAAAGTCCGTACCTTGTTACCCCGGATCGATGAATTATCCGACTCGCTAATAATGGGGCTATCTATTTAAATACGCTAGACATGTATTAGGGCTATCACCAACTTTGAGTCAAAAAGCGCGACATACATAAAACCACATTCCGGCCTCATTACGGAATGTTCAAGTCCAACGTTTTACCCTTTGGACTTTGCTACTCCCCAAATGGATTCCAAGCGGTGATGAATCGAGGCCTAGCCCCGTATCTAGGCAAACTCCGCGTGGTACATCTTGAGGACGTGTTGATCAAAAGTCTAACGGCCGATGAACACCTCGAGCATATTCGACTCGTGTTACGAGAGCCGGCGGAACACATACCAATGATTGTGTAGAACCACAACTACTTTATCCCAAGAAACAAAGGACCCCGCCCACACCGTTGAAACCACCCAAGCGCGGCTACATAGCAAGTCG
>JAPMLY010003425.1:0-17726 GCA_026401115.1 Tetraselmis chui | reverse complement strand
ACCACACACAAAAATACACACATACATACACCACACACACACATACCCACACACACACGCATACCCACACACACACTCGTGTGCCCGCGCACACACACGCATGCACACACACACAGACACACACACACACACACACACACACACACACACACACACACACACACACACAATCAGATAACGGGCAATGCAGGGGCGGCTGACTGCCAAAATTGGCGCACCTTGTTTGTTTTCGCTGCAATGAGAGCCGCTTCGTTCACCAAGTTGGCTAACTTGGCCCCACTGAACCCCGGTGTATTTCTAGCGAGGAGCTGTCGGTCAACCTATATCCCACGCCAATGCACAGAATATGAGATACAACGGTATGTAGCCCACCTCTGTAGCCTCCCTTCCTCTCTTCCGCTTCCACCCATTATAGGCAAAAAACTTCACAACCCCCATTCTCTGATCAACGAAAGGGATGAGGGTGCATAGATCACCTGCACGCTGATTGGCTTGTCCTCCATATAATGCTTCAGAATCTCCAGACGCCCCTTCACATCAGGCAGCGGCACCGCAACGTGGCGGTCGAAGCGGCCCGGCCTAGTGAGCGCGGGGTCCAGCGTCTCCGGCAGATTTGTGGCCGCCATGACGATGATGCCCTCGTTCGCCTCAAAGCCGTCCATCTCCACCAGCATCTGGTTCAACGTCTTCTTGGTGTGGCTCTCCCACTGCTTCCGGTTCCCTCCTATCGCATCAATCTCATCGATGAACACGATGCACGGCGCCTTGTTCTTTGCCGCAGAAAACAGCGACCGCACACGCCGGCTCCCCACTCCCACAAACATCTCCTCAAATTCGCTTCCCGCACGGTAAAAGAACGGAACGCCTGCCTCTCCCGCCACCTGCCACACGCACCGACGAGGAGAAAGCATCTGAGCCCCTTTTCCCCTCAAACAAACGCTGGATGCGCATGACAGCTGCAGCAGAGGGGAGGTGTGCGGGAAGCTTCACATACCGCGCGTGCCAGCAGTGTCTTGCCCGTGCCAGGTGGCCCTGTGAGCAGGATGCCCTTTGGTAGTTTGCCTCCCAGCCGGGTAAACTTCTCCGGAGTTTTCAGGTAGGCCACAATCTCCTCAAGCTCCCCCTTGGCCTCATCGCAACCGTACACATCCTTAAACGTCTTGATAGACTTCTCCGACATGGTGTCCTTGTTGTACTCCTTGGGCGCGTGCGAGCTGCTCCCGCCAGACATGGAGGTCCCGGGGAACCCGGGCGCAGCGCTCGGGTAAGAAGATGAATGCGCCATCTTCCGTGCAATGCTGGCGCCCACCAGCCATATGCACGCCGCCGCAAACGCAAAAAATGCAAAAGCAAGCAGCTTCTGCGGGAGACAGAGTGCGGAGCGGTGCACATGGGAGTGAGGGGGTCAGACGGGAGGACAGTGCGCGCTGGGAAGGGGACTGCTTGAAGAGGTGACGGGTCTTACCCGTAGCACCGCAAAGGGTCCCTCCGGTGGCAACATGCTGCCCTCCACGACGACATGCAGGGGGCGGCGCATGGAGTCGCCAGGCGCGAGGTCCACCTTGTCCCCTGCTGACAATGTTCGCAGCTGTTCCAGAAGTGTGGTAAGGCTTCTGTGGTCCACGCCCGAGCCGCGCACAGCCTCGTTCTCGCTGTAGTCATTCACCGCGCCCGTGTGCACCAGCGCGCGCAGGTACTCAATGACCACCTCATTGTTGGCCGCATACTTCCCTGACCGCATGTGCTCCACCACCTCCTCTACCTTTGCGTCCCCGTGGTGGATGAGCGGCCTCCTGTTGATCCCCTTGTTCAGCTCCCGTAGGAGCGCCAGCTGCTTCTCCACGTTCTCCGGCTCCGCCTCTGCCGCTTCCCTCAGCGCAGCCAACTTTTGCCGAGCCACCCACTGCGGCCACTTGGCCAACAGCGCCACCACCCACGTCAGAGGCAGAAAGATCTTCCGCCACCACACCATCTCCCGCTTGGACTCCTCATCCACGAAGCGGTCCAGCGGCTCCTCTGCCCTCTTCCCCTTCTCCACCTCCTTCCCTCCCCCTTGCACCACCTCACCCGCCTTCTCATCACCCTTCACCCCCGGGCTCTTGGAGCCGTCCTCCGCTCTCACCGTCACCAGCCGCCCTCGAGACCTGCTCATGCTCCATTTCAGCCCCTCTGGAAGGCCTGCTCCAGGCCGGAGAGCAACCCCCCTTCCGTTGGGTAGCGCAGTCCGCGCGCAGCTGCTACGGAGAGGACAACTGATGCCCAAACCTGCGGCCGCCAGAGGACGCTGCGGCGCGAGACCACTCCCGCCTGGCAACAGCCGTCCCACCCCGGTACTCTGACGCGCCGCTGCTACCATCGAAGTTCGATCCATGGCCAACCGTGGCGCCACTGCGAGTAAAGAGGTGAGGGGGTGCAGTGAGGGGGGGTGTCAGTCGGCGGCGGCCTCCGTCGCACAATTGCGCTGATCACTACGCAGCACCCGCGAGTGTACCGCCACAAGCAAAGCATAAAACCAAACCATAAGTACGCCCCAGGACATCTAGGTTAGTGTCGCAGAAACACGGCGAAAATTTCAGAGGCGCGGGGCCACATGTCACGAGGCTACAGCCAGTGAGGCACTGAGACAAGTCGGACCGACGGTGTTCGGGGTGGTGCGACAATAATTCGACAAGTCGCCGAAATATGCACGAATTGCGGTAACCGGCAGGAGGGAAGACCACTTCCGAAGCGTCAGGCCGCTAAGTTTGTAGTATTGATTCAGCAGCGATTCATTGGAGCCATAGTGAGACAAGCAGTGCGGGGTTTCCTCTGCGCCAAAAGTGCAGTGCACTTTTCTACTATTATCGCTGCCGTCGGTGCGACTAACGAGCGCCGAAATTGAACTACAAAGTGAGATCAGCAATAAACTGGAACTTCTGCACGAGGGAGCGCAAGAGCGAAGGCAAACCACATGCCGCACGTACAAGAATAGAATCACAAGCGCTGAGGATCTACTTCGGCCTGGTTCCCCCTAGTCCTTCGAGCTTGCGACAGCGCAGAGCCAGCCAGGCCTGTTCGTTCCTGGCGCGAGCTGACAAAATCTGTCTCAGCGTCTCCTCGGCGCTCCTCCTACTCGTTCGGGAATCCAAAAATAATAACGTCGCAATAGTGTTCTACATTATGCATGCAATTATTATAATTAATATAATGATATGTCTAATCCTGAAATATTATATTTTTTCTGTCCGCAGACAGACAATTTAGGTAGAGATACCATGGTAAGGGGTAATACTCAATAAAATTAAATCAGGTATACGGAATACTTCAATAAAATCAGTAAAGCTCTTCAATTTTAGTTAATACTTTCCGTAATATATATTTTTGATACTTTCCGTACCAGGGGCAGCGTACGATATGTATCTCCAGCGCCACGGCCGCAGACGTCACAAAGTTGTAAAATAGAGCTACAGGTAAGGATTACAATTGTTGAAGCTGATGGTAAGCGGAAAACAAAAAACAAAAACTTTGCCACCATCCGCGGAATAAGATGAGATGCTAAGCGGAAAACAAAGAGACGCGCGCTAGAGCAAGACTATCCTTGAGAAGTCCGATAAAAAACACGGGTTTTAAATTCAAACAAGCGTCGGCTAGCCGGGAGTATGATCGATGATGAGTTTGAGGTTTGTTTTGAACTTCTACTCTCAGTCATGCTTGCAAAACGCCGCATGTACAAGGTGCCGGTGCGGGTTTACATGCATGTTCCCACATCCCGGGGGCGCCCCAAAACAACGAAAGACGTGAAACAAAACACGAAAGGGGCGCACATCGTAATTATTTCACGGCTCGCTCGCTCCCCGAGTGGGGTGGGACAAGGTCGTTTATGCCCAAGCCCACACGTTGCGCACTGCGTGGCGGCGGAGCGCACGGAAGCCGCTTGAAGGATTGAAGCATGTGGGAATATACTCACCTGCGCTAAAAGCGCTCTCCACGTCGGCATATGTATAGTCCCATGGCATGAAGTAGTGACAAGAGGATCACGGAATCCGAGACACGCCAAATGGAAGCACGGCAGTGGAGCATGAAGTGAAAATAAAAATGTTATATAGCAATTCCGGAAAACATTGTAACCGGCCATCATGTTTGACGGGCATCAATAATCTGCCATCTAGAGCGCTTAGGAACAATGATTGGGCCGGATATTTCTAGACCAAGTGACAAGGATAAGCGTTGCGCCGGGAAGGGCGGCTCCGACCCTTTCTTGGGCGGTGGTTGTGGCGGTCGAAATCAGCAAGCACATACGCGAGGATGGGGGGGAGGGGGGGCATCCTTTCCCGTCAAGTTCTTTGCCGAGATAGGAGTCGCTCGCGCGGCACCTAGATTAGGTTGGCCAACTTAGTGCCCCTCTCGAGCGCCAGCCGGCTTAGGCTTGTCGGCACCTCGGCTCGGCGGGAGCGAGCCATGCGCCCATGTCTCGTGAAGGTCTAGCGACAATTTTCACGTAGCTTTCTTTTACAAGTGGATTCATATCTCCATTTTTTTACTATAAAGTCATTTACTTTGTTATTGCTTAGCACGCGGGGAGACTGTGACAATTAATGTGTTTGCTTACGATTTTTTCACGCCCGGGGAGCATCGGCACACATTGCAAATAGGTGTGTCGATAGGCTTACATGGTCGCAAAAGTACCCGGCCCAATCATTACTCCCAAGCGCCGAAAATGGCACAGTCTTAATGACCTTTAGATAGCAGCCGATCGTGTTGCATGCCTTGAAGTGAAGCATGCTTTTCATGTACTATTGCGACCACCTGCACCTAGCGATACACATATTTGCAATAATTGGAACAAAAGTACGACAACATCGCCCAACACGAGGAGGTGGGGGTGACTGCCAACGGGCCTACGAGAGCACCCCCTTCCGGGGCCACCGCCGCTGCACCGCCGGCGGGTGCCAAATTGGGTGCACTAAATTATATGCGCATGTTCAAGCAATCATGTCTTTCTAGTATTCGAACCTTGGGCGCTAATAGTATTTCTTTCCGATTGTCCACATTTCAAGCTTGTAGCAATTTCCCTACTATTGGAAGGCTTATCGTACAATGTGTCGTAGCTTCGAATGTTCACATCCTCTTTTCGCCCCCCCATTGTAACATGTAGTACCTCTAGAAATAATTGTGCTTGCGGGGTGGCTTCCGTGTTGGGGGAGGGGGGGCGCGGGGCTTCACCCACGTTTCCCGTTATTCTTCAAGAAATGTGGGATACTCCTTCAAGGATACTGACATTGACATTTGGGAATTTCGAGAAGGGCTCGGGACATGTGATTACGCTTCAATACACCTAATGAAAATGAAATTGATTTACAACATTTGCCGGCCGCCGCAGTATGTTGTCTCTAGGCCCTCATGTGGCAATTCATTTCCTTGCAGACTGCTAGCACAAATCATCTATTGTTGCAGGTGAGAGTGCATATGGAGAGACTGAAGATGTTTGACTGCTTGGCGTTAACATTATAATGTAATTAAATAAAGAAAGTGAAACGGTGTATGTCACCTCCCTCCATTGCACTAGCATTAAATAACTGTGTTCTAGCTAGCTCCATATGGTGTCGCATACTCCTCGTGGCTCGCGTGCAAGGACTCTCGTAAGGGTCTCAACAGATTACCGACATAACATGTTTGTCTCGTGAAATCGTACAAGAGCGTCGTGTAGCATGTTAGATAAAATGTGCGAATTGTACGTACATTGAGGTATTGGTAGTGTAACACAATACAATGTCCTCGAGCTGTTAGCCTGTTACGGAGGCGACGTAACCGTAATGCGTTCTTCCAATGACAAATTACGGGTCAAATTAGTAACGAGTACTTGTGCAATATCATGTAATGTAATGTTACATTATAATACTCGACACACTCGAACCCTTCCCCTCTTGAGACATCAATGAGGCTTGTCGAGAGGCTGATCTCGCGGTAATATTGAGCTCTTGTTTAAAAGCTTGTTACTTCCCACCCCCGATCGGGAACTGCTAACTAATGCAAACTACTCGAAAGCTGACCGAAAACCCGCACCCACACCTACCTTACCACCGCTTCTTGCCTCGACCATATAATAACATATTGACTACCCACTCTAACCTCCCCGGTCCCAGATCGTCCGCAGCCCGCTACCCCGAGGACTGCCCCATACGCAATGCTTCTTCTACAACGGTCCCCAAGGACCACCCCTACGATCGGCCCACTCCCTCACACAGTAAGGCACGACTTAGAAACCTAGCATCCCCTCCCGATTGCCTTCGCCGTTGTACCCGTCCCCATCGCCCTAGCGTAAACACGTTTCTTTCCTAAACAAGTGTTTTTCGGCCACAATGCTACATAGTCTGGCTCATGCGCCGTCTTGTGCTCCGAAAGTTATCAATTTTCCGAACAAATTATATTGCATGCTTGTTTCTTCTCCTTGCACCAACCAATGTCTTGATCAGCACCACACAACCTCTCCCTCTCCCCCACGCTACCATCGTACCCCAGAATTACACCAACTTATTGCTAGCCGCACCTGATGCATGGCTTGTCGTGCTACCCCGTGCCATGTTTGTCCCCTCTCAACCGGATTCGCCGACCGCGACACGACATACGTCAACAACCCATGCTCCCCCACCCCAATGCCACCAATCGACACAACTACTCCCATCGTCAAAGACACCACTACTCCCAATCGTTGCAGACAAACAAGGCAATGGACACCCCGCCCTCACATCCCTCCTCCAATCCCACCTTCAATCACTCCACCCCCCTATCCCCACTTTCCCCCGCAACGAGGCTGCATGTTCCCCCCGATTGGTGCCACAACACCGCATGCTTACTACACAAAGAAGTGACCCAACCCTCCTCGGTGACTACAGCCCCATTACCTTCATGAACAACATGCTCAAACTCTGGAAAACTTTGATCAAAGACGCAGGCTCTAAGTGCGCAGAAATATACAGCATCGTCAGCGAACAACAAGACTGCTTCCGACTCCTCCGCAACATCCACGACGCACTTGCCGCCAGCATAATAATGATGGAAGACGACGCCGAAATCTACAAAAAGGACATCAACGTCATGTACGCGGACTTCAAGGGCACCTTCAACGCCGGTGACCACCGCATCATGTTTAAACACATGCGCCAACTCAGTATGCCCTCCACGTTACTTGACACATGTGAACAATTGCATGGCGTCTCAACCACCATTTACAACACCCCCTACGGCCCCACTCCGTCTATCGACAATAACCGGGACACCCTCCGGGGTGACACTCTCTCCTTATCGTGCTCACCCTTTCCTTTCCTCGAACTTTTCCTCCGCTTGATCATAGTGGGCAGCCGAGGCTATCGCCCGGGCGCCCCCACGACTACCGCCGATCCCACAGAACCTACGGTAACTTACCCCGGACACGGCTTCGCCGACGACTTCAGCCTCGCCACGGACTCCCCTACCGGCATGTCCATCCAACTCAAGAAGCTCTCCCTCTTCAGTGAACTCACGGGTATGATCGTTAACATAACAAATGTTGCCTCACCGGCGCCCTATGGAGCAAGGGCAACGCAATCTCCCTCGCCAACCGCCCCCTCCTCGCATCTCACCTACATAGCCACTTTGCTAAAATAATCAACTACAACTCCCCCATTTCCTCCATCACCCCCTCGGACTCCTATAAGGTCCTCGGGGTCGAACTCAACACAACCCGCACTTTCACCAAACCCTGACAATACTAAAACGCACGACTACATCCCTCATCAACGCCTTTTCCACCTCCCTACTAACACAATCCCGCAGAATCAAAGTGATCCGAGGCCTCCTCATCGGCAAACACTTCACCCTTTAGCTCGGCCTCTTCAGCGACTCCCAACTCGACACTCTCGAGGGCCGAATTTGCCGAGCGCTCCGTTCCGCCGTCTCCTCGGTCAAACACTATAATACTTAACACCGTACTTTCGTTTTACTTTTTATTTCCACCTTTTAATTCTGTTTTACTAGACAGTCCCGCTACCATCGACCCTACTCTAGCCTACCACGGCTATATTCTACTCTACGCCTCGACGACCTAGCCAACCACACAAGCGCACTCGCTTGTGTGGACAAGGTGCATACAGGTCCAAGCAGGAGTGGAAAAGGGGGAGCATTGTGAGGTAACCACTCATACACAGGGTGCACGACGGCATCAGCCGTTTCTTTTGAGCAGCGGATTTACACATCCGCCTTTTCCTGCCTCGGCTGTCGCTGTGCCCCACACTGGGTGGAGGATACGGAAAAGGTACATTGAGACACCCCGGGGCTACATGCCGAAGGGTCGGCGGGCATCAGGCCGTCTCTTTGAAACCGCCGTTAGGCACAGTTACCGCTAGTGGATTTTTCCACTCTCTGGGTACATGTTTTTTCTTGGAATGGCGCCAAAAGCGAAACCGGCGCCCGCGGCATCGGCTGACGACACCGCCGCCGACTCCAGTAGCAGCGATACACCGTCCGCCGACTCGGCCAGCGACAACATTCGCTTGGTCATGGAGCAGCTACAACTACTCCATGCTCGCATGGACGACAAGGCCCGGACACTGTCGGAACTTCTCCGTCGGGACGCGCTGCGTGATTACCCGTTCGCTATCGGCGCGGCAGCGAACCCACATGTCGACGCCCCCTACATACTCACTGGCGAGTTCGTGCCTGCTCCGCCACACGAACCGGCACACATTGGCAGCACCAGTCGCCGCCATACGATCGATCCGGAATTTGTCGAAATGACGGCGGACTCGGCCACACACTTCGACGGTGATTCGTTTTCACGGTCGTTTCGCATGGACGCTCCGCTTATGCCAAGAAGGGGGAGTTTAAAGCATGTAAGCGCGATTTCCTGTCGTTCTTGTCGATTAAGGCGGCTGCGCCCATCCCAGAGATGGCTCTGTCCTCCTCTGGTGTTCCTCTTAATCCAGTCGCTCCATCAGCGGTACGCCCACGCTATGCTCGTTCAGTGTTGCCGACATAACAAACCCGCTGCACAAACAATTGCGGGGGTCCTTGCTGGACGACCCGACTGTGGGACAGCTACCTTGGAAATGTTGTGCGAGAGACTATACGCGCAATCCATCTCCCGCCTAATGTCGCTCTTGGACCGTATGATGGTCCGGCAAGCGTCTCGCCAATCTGTGTGTGCGTACGTTCACGCAGTCAAGCAGCACTTTGATGAACTCAACGAGTGCTTGCAACTGAAGGATGGATCTGCTGCGACTCACCCACACGTGCTCGCACTGGTCATAATTCGTGGCCTTTCGAACGTTGGGCAGTATGGCCTGGCAAAGCTGTGCGTAATCAATGCTTTTGGAACCGACTTCATCCTGTCAGCCGATAGAGTAATGGGGAGCATCATCCACCATGCGCAGAATCTGGACGCGGACGACACTGTTAAATCTGACAGTGCTGCTCCGGGACATCCATTTAATGCTTTCCTTGCAGATCGCAAACGTCAGGGTGGCCGTGGCATTGGAGGCTTGACCGCCGATAAGGAAAAATCCAAGTTTGCGATGAAGTGTGGTGCATGCGGTGACCCGAATCACGTTTGGTCTACCAGTAAGGCGCCGGATGCCGACGTCCTCCGCTGGACACTAGCCAAGCCCAAACAGAATGCGGAGAAGTACGCCGGACAACCCCCTCCCACAGCTCATCTCAGCGACGTACCTGCTGACATGGCGTCCGTGGAGGATGCCGCTGACGGGGAACCCCTCGACTACGACAGGCAGGACGAGTATGATGATACAGAGGTCAGTACCTCCTTTGCCTCTGTTGCATTTGCGTCATCTGCGTCGTCTGTTGTTGATCTGTCTGACTACTTTATAGTTGACTCGGCCTGCTCCGTCAACTTAACCGCCTTTCGGTCGGATTTTTCGGAATTTCATCCCTCATCTCGCCGCAACACTGTTGGTGGAGTTGGTGTAATAGTGCAAGGCAGTGGGACTGTTCGCATCCCTATGTGCTTAGTATCCGGTCAGACGGTATTTCGTCGTGTTCATGCACTCTATACCCCTGATTTTTCCTCTCGGTCTGCATATCACATCAGTCGGCTACTTAGTGTGAGTTGGATGCGGAAACACTCAGGATGTGAGTTCTCTTTCCCTACCAACACTGACTCCGGCATACTGCTTGTCACCACAGGAATGGGGATGCTAATTCCGTCGGGGAACGGACCGTACCTCCTTCCGAGGTCGCATGATTGTGCGGGGCTGCCCTCGCGACCAGTAGACAATACTAGCCAGAAATCTGTCGCACTTGCTGCTGAGTGAGACGTTGCTTTGTGGCATAGCCGGCTGGGTCACTTGAACATGCAGAGCCTTCAAGCTCAGCATTCACACAATACCCCCTATGTACCGGTCATGCCTAGCTCTGTAATGGATCTCCCATGTGAGTCTTGCAATCTGAATAAGGCCACGTCAGCCCCACAGAATCGCACAGCATCTCACAAACCTGCAGCTCCTCTTCAGCATTTTTCGTGTGACTTGTGGGGTCCAATTCACGTTCCCTCTCCATACGGCGTGCGCTATTGCTTGCTGGTCATTGACCATGACACGAATTTTATGTGGGTTAGGTTCTTGAAGTCGAAAGACGATACCTGCTCTAAGCTGGAGACCATCCTCCTAGACGCGCGGCATGTCCATGTCCGGTACCACTCGGAGGGACATGCGTTTGCACCTTTCATAAAGTTCGATTCTGACTTTGTATTTGAGGCGTCCGACACGCAGCTCATGTGCGCACGCTTAGGCTTCAGCACACATATCTCCGCCCCCTATGCACACCATATGCTAGGGAAGGTAGACCGCCCGTGGCGCACCTTGCGTGATTGTTCCTCCTCCATGCTACACGCTATGTCTGTCCCTAACATCATGTGGTCGTGTGCCATAAGCACGGTGGTACATCTGCGCAACCGCACCTTCAGCAGAGCGGTTGGTCCATCTGGGGGGGTTCCCCTCACACTTCTCACATGGGCCGCGCGTGATGCGCCGACCTTTAGAGTGTTTGGGTGCGCGGTCTTTGCCGAGGTCCCTGACAACCTTAGACGGAAACTTGGCATGAAGGCCTTTCCTGGGGTGATGGTGGGGTACTCCCAGAACTCGCATGGATATCGCGTGTACAACCGTGCTACGCGGCGCATAACCACCTCGGTTCATGTCAAGTTCCAGGAATCAGTGCATGGTTTTGGCACGTCGCACCATGTTGACTCGTCGATCGATGTGTTTTTCGACGCGGACGACGCGCCTGATGCGCCCGGCGTAGCCTCACACACTGAGCTGAGCCAGGATGACATGGACCCGACTGATGCCTTGCCTGACTCGGGTAGACCCACTCGAGTTACTGTGGCCCCTGCTCGTTTTGAGGACTACGTCGCTCTATTGAACCATGCAAACACGGTTAGTGTGGAAGATAACTCACGCAAACGTAGTTACTGTCACAGTCACGCAAACATGACAGTCACATAGACAACCAGCCTACATGCGTGGTGTCGGGACAACAGAAGTGAGAGAGTTGTAGCCTAGCGACAGCTCTGTACGGAGTCAAACAATTTATCGGTGTGTCCGATCTAAACATGTACTAATCATATCTAGAGTAGCTTACAATAGCTATCTGCAACTAATACGTATACGGTATTACTTATAATACTCCCCTTGAAGGTAGCTACGGGATGAAGCGTTGCATTGGGTCTTGTCCTCCAAGGATCGCACTTCGGTGTCTTGCCAGTGCAGGTCATGGGAGGGGTTTGGTGAACATGTCAGCCACCATCTGGTCAGTGGGGAGGTACCTCAACTTGATGGTTCCCTGCTCCACGTGGTCTTTGAGGAAGTGCCACTTCAGACCGACGTGCTTAGTCTTCTCGCTGACCAAGGAATTCTAGGAGTATGCAATGGCGCTTTGGTTGTCCTCCCATATGGTGGTGGTTTCGGTGATGGGGGAGTTGAAGATTTCCCCCAGGAGTTGTCGGAGGTGGAGTCCCTCCTTGGTGGCGTCGGCCGCAGAGTAGTACTCGGCTTCACACGTGGATTGAGCCACACAAGTCTGTTGTTTGGACTTATAACCGATGGGCCCGCGTCCGAGGGTGAAGAGATAGCCGGAGCGAGACTTGCGGGTGGTGATGTCGTTGGCCCAGTCAGCGTCGGCAAAGCCTGGGAGTTGGAGGCTAAGGTCCAGCCCCCCCCCCCCCCAACGTGAGGCGCATGTCGATGGTGCCATGAAGGTAGCGGAGGACCTTTTTTAGAGCCTGCAAGTGTGCCTCCGTGGGTGAGGCTTGGGCGGAGCCGAGGATGCTCAATGCCGTGGAGACATCGGGGCGCGTGCATACGGCTGCGTACTAGAGGTTGCCCATGAGGCTAGGGTAGACGTCCTTGGCCAACCCGGTGAGAGAGGGCGAGGTCATGTGCGCGAGGCCGGCGAGACAGCCCGGGTCCATGGGAAGTGACGACGGCTTAGAGTCGGACATGCCGTACTTGGCGAGTATGTCGCGCAGGTACTTGGATTGGTCCAGCGAGATGGTGCGCGTGGAGCGATCGCGGGTAATGTGCATGCCGAGGAGTAGGGAGAGGTCGCCGAGGTCCTTGATCTTGAACCGTGCCCCGAGTTGAGCTTTGAACGATGCGAGCCAAGTGGCATCATTGCAGGCCGCGAGAATGTCATCGACGTACCGGGCGATCATGGCGAAAACGTGGCCGGTGCGGTAGATGTATATGCACGGGGCGGAGACGCATTGTTGCCATCCATGGTCGACGAGCCATGCACGAAGGAGCATGTTGAATTCGCGGGGGGACTGTTTAAGGCCGTAGAGGCAGCGCTTGAGGTGACAAACTTTGGACGTGCCATCGTTGAAGCCGAGGGGCTGGCGGATGTACACATCTTCCCGGATGGGAGCGTAGAGAAACGTTGTGTCGATGTCAAGCTGGCAGAGTTCAAGGTCGTGGGCGGCTGCGATGGTAAAGAAGAGACGCAGACTGGCCATGCGGATGACTGGGGAGAACGTCTCTGTGTAGTCCAGTCCATCGCGTTGGCTGCACCCCTTGGCGACGAACCGCGCTTTGAAGCTGTATCCGACTTGACTTTTAAGATCCACATGTTGTTAACGACCATGCGGCCTGGAGGGAGGTCCGCAAGTTCCCACGTGCCGTTAGTGATGAGGGAGGAATACTCATGCTGCATAGCTGCTTGCCACCGGGGGCTTGGGCGTTGTCCAGTGCAACCCGGTAGGATTTCGGTTCCACACAATCCCGGGCGGAGAGGAGGGCGACGGCAGTAGGGGACGTGCCGGCAGGTGTGTGTGGGGGACCCGTGATAAGGTCGGGGACGTGAGGGTGCTCAAATATGTCCTCTTGAGCTTTGCCTTGTTCAGGGTCACAACACGCCGTCACGAGGGTCGGGGGGTAGTCGGACAAGTGGGCAACCATATTGCCGTATCGAATGGGTTGTGAGCGGAGCCGAGCATGGCGAGGGGCTGGGGGGGGGGGGGGGGGGGGTGTTGCTAATGTGAGGTCAATGGGGTGGGATAGGGGTGAGGCTTGGGGTACGTCTGCCGAAGAGTCGGTGATGACCGAGTCGACGGAGGGTTGTGTGTCGAAGCCTGGGGTGTCTTCCTAAAAGACAACATGGACGGACGTGGTGATGCGACGTGTTTCCGGGTTGTAGACACGGTACCCGGGTGCGTCAGGGGGATAGCCCACCATGACGCCGCGAAAAGCCTTTTCACTGAGCTTCCGACGTTGTTTGTCGGGCACCTTGGCGAAAACGGCGCAGCCGAAGACGCGGAACTTGGAGGCGTCGGGCACATACGACGTAAGGAGTGTGAGGGGGACGCCACCATTGGGTCCGACTGAGCGATTGTACGTGCTATTGCGAAGGTACACAACAGTGTTGACAGCGCACGACCACATGGAGTTGGGAACGGCCATGCTGTGGAGTATCGCCGACGTATTGTCCCGGATAGTGCGCCAAGGACGTTCGGCTTTGCCGAGCATGTGGTGGGCGTATGGGGCAGAGAAATGGACCCCGACGCCGAGGTGTGCGCACATCCGGCGAGTGACAGCAGCTTCAAACACAGAGTCGGAGTCAAACTTGAGGACTTGTGCGAACGCGCCCGACTGGGAGTGATGGCGGGATGCAAGTGTTTGATGTCCAAGAGGATGGTTTCCAACTCCGAACATGCGTCGTCTTTATGCTTAAGGAACCGCACCCACATGTAGTTGGTGTGGTGGTCGATGACGAGCAAGCAATAGCGGAGGCCATGTGGGGAGGGGACATTGACTGGTCCCAAGAGATTAGCGGACATGTTGAGGAGGGGGCGGGATGGTTTCACGCAAGCGGCTGTGTTGCGCGGTGCAGCTGTGGCTTGTGGGGTAAGCAAGAGTCGCAAGAAACTTTGTTTACAGTGCTAGGTAACACATGGCTAGTCGGGACACCGTGAGCAAGCTGGGCATGTAGGCTTTGCATGTTTAGGTGGCCAAACCGACGGTGCCACAGGACGGGGTCACACTGGGCAGTAAGGGCAACCCGAGGTGAGGGGTCAAGTGCCGACGTTGCGGATGGGCTTGAAGGGAGCTCCGGTAGGCTGGTTATCTCTGTGACTGTCTTGTTTGCATGACTGTGACTGTAACTACGTTTGCGTGAGTTATCTTCCACACTAACCGTGTTTGCATGGTTCAATAGGTCATGGGCCCCCGCCTCACGTCACTCACGCGCGACAACCTGGTTCGGCGAGCTGCGATCGACAGCTCTCCCGCAGAAGGCAAGTTTCTATAGACACTTAGTACTTTCACCTTGTAGTCGGCGGTATCGCATGTATAAACTGCGATTTAAAACCCACCACCACCCCTCTTAAGTCTGCTACTCGAAGGCGACAGACAGCCACCCACTCCGACGCACTCGTCGTGTGTGGACAAGGTGCACACATGTCCAAGTTGGAGAAAGGGGGGGGGCGCACTATCGGGTGAATACGCATCCACAAGTTGCACGACAGCCCTAGCTTACCTTTTCATTTTAATATTATCTTAGCGACTCAGCCGCCAGCGCAGCGCTCCACCTGCCCTTGCCTTGACCTTGACTTTTGCCCCACAATGGGTGGAGGATACAGAAAAAGGTGCTTTGAGACACCCCGGGGGGTCAGGCCGAGGGGTCGGCGGGTATCATGCCGTCTCTCTGAAACCACTGTTAGGCACAAGTCCGGCTAGCGGTTTCAACCGCTGTCTGTTTTTGTTTTGCGCTTTCTTTTTCGCCCTCTGTCAAAATGGCGCCGAAAATTCGCTCTGCCGACTCTCCGCATGTTTCGCCTCCTGATTCCCCTCACCAAGGCTCTCAACATAGCACTCTCGTTCGCACCCCGGATACTCTCGCGCTCGTCCTTGAGCAAATGGCGCTCATTAACGCTCGCCTCGACTCGCAGTCGGCCGACGTTGTTGCTATTGCTGCTGCGGTTGCTAATCCCGACACCCATGTCGCTCAGCGCCGCCGCGATGCGCAGCTCGAACCCTTTCGGAACGGCCACGACGTGCACAACCTCCCCATGCTTGAGCATCCCCAGTCTGGCTACGCCCCACCGGACCCACAAACGGCCGTCGCTGCTGCTACCACTACATCTCATGTTGGCGACCCCACCGTCGCGCAGCGCCGTCCCGATGCGCACCGCGAGCCCTCGCGTCCCTATGCGCACCGCGAGCCCTCGCGTCACGACCTACCGGTTGATCACCTCCCACCACCACCCCATACCCCCCCGTTGGATATGCCCTTCACAACCCCGGACCTCTCATCCCGGAGGCGCGCTCTCACCTCGTCCCCCCCTCCCGTGGCCACCCGCACCCGCACGGCCCGCCGCATACCATGGCCGGCCGCTCTCCCTTTCCCGGTGGTCCACCTCCTCCCTTCCATGGACAGCATTCTCCCCCAGCCCAGCGTGGCGACCACACCACTCGTGGCGGTCGTCGCCCCACCATTGACCTGGTAGTCATCGGCCGAGGGGCACATGAAGCCCCCGGCTTCGACAAGGACGCCCTCAACCGGTCCATGAAGATGTCGGTCCCCGTCATGGGCCCGACCACGGACTTAAAGCAGTGGGCGAGGACCTTCCTTAATTTCCTCTCCATCAAGGCCGCATATCTCATTCCGCAGCTGGCCATCCGCGACTCCGGCGTCTGGCTCGACGAACCAGCGCAACACTACGCCTACACGCTGCTCCTCCATGCAGCCAGCGCGAATCAGCGCGCTGATAAGGCGATGAAATGCGTTTCTCCGGCCCGCCCTAACTGCGCCGCTGCCGCGTGGGACATCCTGTGTGAACGCCTCGCCTGTCGGTCTTTTGCTCGCTCCTTGTCCCTCCTGGAGAACCTGATGGTTAAACAGCGCCCTGGTCAGTCACTCAGTGACTATGTCCACTCCATGCGCCATACATTTGATGACTACAACGAGACGTGCCAAATGGTTGATGGCTCCGCTGACATCCACCCCCACAACCTCGGTCTCCTCATGCTGCGCGGTATTTCCAGCAGCGGCCCACACGGTCAAGCGAAACAGTGCGTCATCAACGCATTTGACACAGACTACCTACTCTCGGCTGATGAAGTGATGGCCAACATCCTCCACCTCGCGCTCAACATGGACGACGACCCTGCCCCGGACACACCCGCTCCGGTCGCATCACCCCCTCCCATCTCCGCGTTCGTCGCTGCGGGCCGCGGCTCACACAGCGGTCGAGGCCAACCACACCGTCATCCTCGCGGTAGTCGACCCAACAAGTGTGGCGTTTGTGGCAGCCTAAACCACCTCATGTCCGCATGCACTGCCCCGGATGACGCTATCCTTAAGTGGAACCTCGCCAAGCGTAAGATGACCGTCCAAAAGTACGACGCCCCCGGTGGCACGACTTCTACTCACGTTGCTATGCTGAGCGACGTCCCTGCCGACGACGCCCCCGCCGATGACACCGACAGCTTACCCACCCTCGAGGACTGCGCTGATGGCTACGATGACGACGAGGTGAGTGTCACTTTCAGCTCCGTGGCATTCTCCTCTTCCCTCGCCCCGGGTCGTAGCCTATCACAGTTTTGGATCGTTGATTCCGCCTGCTCGATTAACCTCACCAAGTTCCGAGATGACTTCGTAAAGTTCACACCCCCCTCCGCTCCCTCTCGCGTGGGCGGTGTCGGCGTTGACGTTCAAGGCATTGGCTCAGTGCGGATTTCTGTCAAACTTGCCTCTGGCCAGCTTATTCACCGCACTATGTATGCACTCTACACCCCCGACCTATCATCTCGCTCCGCTCAGCGTATCGGCAGACTTCTTAGTGTCAGCTGGATGCAAACTCACAGCGGATGTGAATTCATCTTCCCCTCCAACTCTGACACTGGTCTGTTTTTGGTACCCACATGCATGGGTGTGCTAGAGCCGTCCGGAAACGGTCTCTACCTCCTTCCCCACCAGCCAGAACTCCCTTCAAGCCCATCCGCAACGTCGGCACTTGACCCCTCACCTCGGGTTGCCCTCACTGCCCGGTGTGACCCCGTACTGTGGCACCGTCGGTTTGGCCACCTAAACATGCAAAGCCTACATGCCCAGCATGCTCACGGTGTCCCGACTAGCCATGTGTTACCTAGCACTGTAAACAAAGTTTCTTGCGACTCTTGCTTACCCCACAAGCCACAGCTGCACCGCGCAACACAACCGCTTGCGCGAAACCATCCCGCCCCCTCCTCAACATGTCCGCT